>PVIR01004549.1:0-46658 GCA_004026965.1 Petromus typicus
AATTGGAAGTGCTTGCAATATATACAGGCATAAAATGGATGACCATACTAAAGGAAATGTATATTCAAGTGAAGAGACACAGCAATCATTAATATATGTTATACAACTATTCAAACAAAATATCAGAATTCTTGCACTTGGTACAGGTTATTAATAAATTAGTGCCTGGTCTGAGCTTTGAGTCAATATTTGAAAAACGCTAATGCTAGTCAATCATTTAGATATTTGTTAAAAGGACTCAGGTGGAAGAAGTGGTCAGTACAAAACCTTGGTTGGGTTGATAAAACAGAAGGAGAAGGGGTGGGGATTTAGCTCAGTGGTTCCAGTGCCTTCCCAGAATTTGGGAAGCGGAGGCGGGAGGATTTTTGTGAGTTCAAGGATGAACTCAAGGTTAGCCTGAACTACAAAAGCAAGACCCTGTTAAAACAAAACAAAACAAAACAAAACAAAATTTTAAAAACTACAAAGAAATAGTTGAATAATGAAAAAACACTTCACTTGATAAAATTATGCTGTGACTTTGAGGAGGCGACATGAGGTGGGGCCTGGTGCACAAGTCAGTGATACATTAGGTATATTCACATATGCATACACATAGAATATGTGACTGTGACATTCAAATGTCTGGAAGTTAATGAAGAATCAAGACAGAAAATGATAATTATTAATTCAATTGGGAATAAGGACTCCACTGGCATTTGGAATCCATCCTATGTATGCTACGCACTGCCCAAAGAATTATCTGTATTTTGTTCTTTCCCAGAAACATTTCAGGAGGCTGAAATTAATGTCAGTGGACAAGTAATTTGTAGAAGAAATTTCAAGGCAGTCATGTTGAGGTGGTGGCATGGTTACTGTTGGGTACCTTCAGCCATCTCTACCCTAAGAAACAAAAGCAAATAGCCTAGTAGAATGATCTCAAATGCTGTGTTTTTGACTAGAAAAGATGCTCTGATAAATTATCGCCCTGAAAGTATGGAGCAGAAGTGAATTTGGTTGCTGAAATAATTAGCATTTAATTATTTATTAATTAGCATATAATTATTTTATTTATAAACAGGGCAATAGAGGAGATGGCCTGAGGGCCTATAAGTGTCAGCAGAGTTCTACTTTTTATGGTCTCAAAACTGCAAAGTTGAAGCATCTGGCTCTGGGGTTTCTTGATAGTACTCAACCGTACTGGTACTCCATCCCTACCAAGAGAGAAGCAAGCCTGGCTTCTGCACTGCTGTCATCATCCAAGTGGTGTTGATTTTAGGCACATTCAGAAGGACAGTATTTTAAGGTCAGAAAAGTGTCACCCTAGGTTTAAGAAGGCCTAGGAAGCCAGGTGATATACACCTGAGTAGGCAGCATGCAACTGTGACTGTGAAGATGAAAGTATAATGAAGGTGTCAGAAGGCTGGCAAATGCAGGAACATGGATTGTCCCAGAAAATCTGCAAAGAGTGAGTAAAATCAGCCAGTGAGGCCAGAGGGCTACAATGGTTGGCAGTAGTGTAGCAATGGAGCCATTCAAGCCTTGGGGGTACACATCTTGCTGAGGACTGTTCCGGATACTGAGCATAGAATTATACAGTCATGGAATTCTCATGTTTGTCTTCCTTGCTGATTGTGCTCTTGCTTTGTCCCATTCCTTTTTCTCCCTCTATTTGTATCTTTTAAAATGGGAATGTTTATCTTCTAGTATTTTATATTAAAAGTGTCTTTTTTTAACTTTATAGAGGCTGTCAACTAAGAGTTTGCCTTAAATTTCAGAGGATAATTTACTCTCAGATCTTCAGCAATGCTGACATTATTAAGGCTTTGGCAAGTCTTCGAGGTGAACTGAATAGTTTTCCTCAAAGGTATGTGTGTGAGTCTTTTGGGGGCCAGGGCACAATGTTATGTCTCATGTCTGTCTAAGTGTTCTCCTAAAGCCTCCTGTGCTCAGAGATAAGACTTTTAAGAGTTGAATGGATCAGGAGTGTGTGATTAGATTAGTTTAGTTTATTTATGGGTTAATTGCTGAAAAGAAAGGTCTGATAGATCATTCTTCAGGGAAGTTGAATATATGTCTCTCTTAATGCCTTGAGTGCTGTTGTATTTTGCCTGCCATGAGCTCTTTCTCCTCAGCCATATCTTCTGCCTTGGAGCCAGCTAAACATGGACTAAAACCTCCACAAACACAAGCCAAAATAAATCTCCCCTTTTAAAGAAAAAAAAGTCATCAGCGTTCTTCACCAAAATAGATGAAACAATCCTAAAATTCATGTGGAACCAGAAGAGACCCAGGATAGTAAAAGAATAACAAGAGTAAAGTGAGAAGGATCACAACCCAGGGCTTGAAGTTAAATTACAAAGCTACAGTGATAAAAACGCACAGTACTGGCAGCAAAACTGAGGGGAGGATCAATGGAATAGAATACAAGATGAAGAAATAACCCCAAGCACATTCAGTATTTGATCTTTGACAAAAGGGTCAAGAAACATCCATTGAAGGAAAGGGAGCCTCTTTAATAAATGATGTTAGAAAAACTGGTAAACCACATATAGAAAATTGAATCCAGACCTGTATCTCTCACTATGTATGCAACTAAAATAAAAATAGATCAAAGAGTTAAATGCTAAAACAGAAATACAGAATCTTCTGGAAGATAAAATAGATAAAACTCCTCAAGTCACAGGTATAGGCAAGGACCGGACAGAATGCACACTGAACAGAAAATAGTACCAAGAGTCAACAAACAATATCTCAAATTAAAAGTTTTATATATCAAATTAAATAGCAAAGAGAAAGAAAAGACCACCTACAAAACTGGAAAAGAATTGACAACCATTCTTTAGACAGAAGACTAATATCTAGAATATATAAAGAATTTTTAAAAAATTAGACTCCCATAAATTAAGACCCAAACAAAAAATGGGTAAGTGAAATAAATAGATGATTCATGGAAGCACAAATGTCCAATAAATACATAAAAAAATGTCAACATTAGTACTCATAAGTGAAATACAGTGTAAAAGAACATAGAGTTTATCTTATCCAAGAAAGAACAG
Source organism: Petromus typicus (assembly GCA_004026965.1). NCBI lineage: Eukaryota > Metazoa > Chordata > Mammalia > Rodentia > Petromuridae > Petromus > Petromus typicus. The sequence goes on from PVIR01004549.1 coordinate 3,039, forward strand.
CCACTGGGAAGAAATTAAATAACAAGTGACGATGAAGTGATGGAGAAAATAGGTCCTTTTATATTACTGACGGGAATGTAAAATACTGCAACCTGTATGAAAATCAGCACAGAGAGTTCTCAAAAAAAAATCACACTGCAAATTTTATTTTACCCAGGTATTTTCCTTCAACGTATCTTCCAGAAAGATTTACAGGTCTCACATTACTGTGATATACGCATGCACATGTTTATAGCACCACAGTTATAACAGCTTAACACCTAAAGCAGGCTACTTGTCCATCAATAAATAAATGCCTAAAAGGTATTATTTACACATACTGAAGTACTCCTATGCCAAATAAGATAAACTTGAGTCTTTTGTAGGAAAATATGTGAACTTTGAGACCATATGTTAAATGAGCTAAATCAGGTACACAAATTTAAATGTCTCGTGGTGCCTCTCAAATAAATAAAGAGAAAATAAAAGATAGGTAATACTGGATTTTTTCCTGCACAAGATCTGGCTGAGAAATAATCAGCCTTGAACTCTAGAGATCAAACATGCCAGTCCCAGTAAGCTTATCCTGGCTTTTTCTGCCTTACAGAGTAACCACAGAGCACAAGAACAGAGATAGCGGGTACTGCAAGGGAACGCTGATATCTTTGATCTCTAGATTTCAAGCTGATTATTTTCTGGCTAGGTCTTCTTTCAAAGGAGAGAGAGTAGGAAATGAGAATACAGGCCTTTCTCAAAGAGAGTGAAAATCTAGAGATAGAGAGAGGGACAAAGAGGGGAGGGAAGGATGATTAATATAAAATTACATACATGTACCTAATCCGCACAAGAAATGTGAACATTATGTTATGCAAACAAGCACTAAAATACCCATAAATATCATAAGACTTTATTACTTTGGAAGTGCTATGCAACATTTTTCCCATTTGCGTTCCCATATTCTCATTATTTTAATATTGTAAATTTTTCTTGTTGAAAAAAATATTCCCTTCACTTATAATGAATTCTAAAAAATTAAATACCAATGTAAAAATTAAAAGTACACATAATTCTATTGTTAGACATAATCCTTAATAATATTTCACTCTATTTGCTTTCAACCATATGTAGTCAGTCAATATTTCATAGACATCCTTACTTAGGTGGTTGTGCAAATATGTGCATCGCATGATGATTATCACTTTTGCTTTGTATATTTATTAATATATCACATATTTTAGCATCACATGATCTCTGCATTCAAAAGAATGTGTATTTAACACAGTAAGAAAACATGGTTTCCAGGTGAAAAAGGAATGAGTATTTCCTCAGGTAGTTTACCAATCATATATATGACTTTTATTAACTATAAATAATTTCATATTAAAGATGAATTAAATTTGTTATGTGTATGTACCAACTCCACACAAGAAACCTAAACATTATGCAATGCAAACATATAGTAAAACATAGACATCTTAAAACTTTATCTATATATATCAGTTTTTATCAAATAAAATCTGTTATTTTTATCAGTTGCTTTCTCATTAGCAAGGCCCAGCTACATGTTTGCATCGCATACCCTCTAGTTCCTATGCTATAAGGCCTCTGGTTCAGTGCTGTGGGAGATTCCCATGCTTAACATACTGTAGCCTTATGCCATTTCCTTTGTGGAGATCTGGTTTCCTAGTTATTAGTTCTAGAATACTATCTAGAAAGCTCTCTAGCATATTTGCTGAAAAGAGAAAAACAAGCGTCATAGGAAAAGTACCTGTACAGACTTCACAATACCCAGACTCTATTCTGTGTGTAGTTTTAGAGCTTTCTGTTGTTAACATGGTACAGTAAGCTAAATTATTTCTCATGGTAAATTTTGTTCATATATTATTGCAAAACATAGAGATATGATTATTCATGTGAGTAATTTCAATGACTTGTGACGTAATTCCACTTTTTCTGCTAAGATAGGTTACACACTGAGATGGACAAATTTTGTTTACATTTTCTGCACAGTGGATTATTTGTATTAATTTCAGTAAAAGATGTGACAGTACTATTCAAATGTGTGGATATTTTAATCAAGAGACCATGCTCTTAATAATTACATGTACTGGCTTGATAAAATTACCTCGATTTCTCATAAAATCTCTTCATAGTGTCACTTGGATCAGTTATGTTGGGGAAAAGTATGACAAGAAATTTTCTCCTAACTATATCTCAAAAGAAACTTTTATATGCATGCATCAAATATGAATGTGTTGCTATTCAGAGCAGTTCAAGAATGAACACAATTTAAATAGAGATGGACAAAAGGGTCAGTGTATACATCAGCATATTCATGTAAGATTAGATTGTAGATCAATAGAATAAATAGGCTGCAGTGATAGACATTGAGATAGATGAGTCTTAGCAATGAAACTTGAAAAGCAGCCCCAGATTACATGTAGCATGATGCACATTTTGATCAAATTAAAAATAATTAAAACTAGTATATTTTAATATAATTTATGAAAACAGATATATGTATCATATAGATAGATAGATAGACATAGGAGATGAATATATGCATTTTAAAAAAACTCATGAGGAAAATCTTTCCTAGTAATTTTTAAGAATAAATATATTGTTATTAAGTGTATCCATCATAATATTCAATTGATATCTTAAACTTACCTCAAGAATTTTCTACTTTATCTTCAGCCTGATGAGTCCTGGATCAGACCCATAAGCTTCAGAAATCTCTGGGTGATCAGTAAATGAAAACAGAAAATAAAAACTCGAAGAGTGAACTCGGACACTTAAACTGGTAATTGCAAAACACATTGAATTCAAGCTTAGAAAATTAGGGGAAAAGATCCTGATTATTTTTATTTTTCAGAACTATTTTCTTCAATAATAGTACCATTTCTTTCAGCTACTTGAAATATTTATTCAATAAATAGCATAACTTGAGACTTAATTGAGGTGTCTATTTTTCCTTTTAGTTTTTTGTTCCAAGAACTAAGAAGGCTTTGACTTTCATCTGAATATACACTTCTGCAGTAGCAATATCAAGAGCACATTATAGAGTAGTATCCAGAGATAAATTGGATCATAATAAAGCTAGCTTCCTGTTTGAGTGGTAGGAACAAAGTGAAATAAAAAACTGTGCTTGGATGAGAAGTTCTCTGAAAAGTTATGTGCTTAATAGATCACACTGTTTTACATTTAAGTTTGGGTTGTAAAATAAAAATTTAGTTTGGAATAAAAGCCACTGTATGATCTTTACAACCTAGCATACTTATTTCCAAACAAAGGTAAGTGGTGAAGTTTAATGTAGTCAGTGACATTCTTAGTTTTCCTCCTCTGTCCTGTTGATGGGATGCAGTTTTACTAATTCCTCAGTGAGGATTAATTTGATCTGATAAATCAATCTGCCTGTTTGTAAAAGCCTTTGTGACTGGCTGAGTCTTTGCCCATGTCCCTGTTCTCTCTTACAGAAGGGGAACAAATAACAGATGGTTCCATAGTGCCAAAGAGGCCAGCCACATGCAGCACACTGGCCTGGAGTATGCTGTGGCTTTTGCTCATTTATATAAGAATTTAGTCCATTCTATCACTGGGAGCCTTATGGATTCAGACACCAAATGGTGAGCGCCCCTCTCCCTCCTTGACCTTCTTGCTGAATGAGATGAGTTCCACTTTGGCTTCTCTGGTGTAACCTGCTCTGTCCCACTATATCCTGTCAACCAAAATCCTGTGGGATGCACCCAGCTGGAACCAGTAGGGTGGGCCAAGGATGTAGTTTCACCTCACTCAAGAGCTGAATGAAGTTTTGAGAAGCTAAACGTTATAATTTTCCTCTGACTGGCCATGTTTCTCTGGTTTTCTGTGGCTGAGGTATAAATGGGTGTGAGCAATATGCAAGATATTGTCTTCCCAGGATCCCGGATGTGAGTGGAACAGTCTCTGCTCCCACATCTCCACACTGTGGATTAACTTCTATGACTGGCCTTGAGGGCAAACTGACATCTGCTCCCCATCAAAGTCCATAAAGGAAAGATCAGTATGCTTTTCGAAGAGGTTTGCTTATTTTTCAGTTCCAGAACCCCAAAGGAAGATTTTTTGAAAAGTATTTTTACTTTATATTATACATTTCCTACTCTAAAGCTCAATTATGGTCATAAACCAATGAAACAATTTTCTTTCATTTCAGTATAGATTCCTTTTGACAACTAACAAATATAGGTCTGCTAGGATCCATGAATTTCCCTAGATATTCCATATGTATTAAATAATTTAATTTTCATAAGACATATAAATGACTACTATACTGACCCTCATAAAACAAGTAAGGGAATTGAGATCCACTGGAGTAAGTGAAAAGATTATTGAAAAATTCAAGGGAAGCTTAATCTTCGTGAAAAGGTACAGTCATGAAATGACTATTTGGTTTGTACAGTTAGTGGCCTAGATGTGCATTTGCTTCCATGATTTTACACATAGTTGAGTTTCATCCATACGGGGCTTCCACGAGGATTTCCAGGGAGCTGCACAGTACTATTGCCTGTAGTCAAAGAAGTTTATCAGGCCTTTTCATACTCATAATATTGATCCGAAGGCTTTAAGCGTGAGTTCAGAATGAGCACAGTGGAACACTGCAGGAGCTGCTGGCCTTGGGCCCTACAGTGTTCCCCGCAGTGGTGATATGCAGCAGGTCCTAGAGCAGAAGCAGCAGCTGGCAGACAATTTGTCATTCAATCTCATCTGAAAAGACACTTCAAATCTTAGCGGCAAATTATTCTTAAGGGAAAAATAAAATTAGTGTTTTGTGTGTGAGAGAGAGGGTGTGAGAGAAAGAAATGGAGGGGGGGCAGAGATAGGGGAAGCAAAAGAAGAGAAAGGGACAGAGAGAGAGGGAAAGGTCGGGGGAGAAGGAGACGGAGTGCGAGGAGAGGGAAAACACCTTTATTCTTGCACATATTTCCTTCTAAATCAGTAGATAAGATTTTCTAACCGTTATCTTGTAATCTTGAGCATGTTACTTATAAGGGAGCTTATAAGAAATTCCCTTCATAACTGAATGGAAAAATGTGTGTGCAAACAGGACAACAGCAGCTGGCATTAATAAGCATTCAAATATTAGTTTATTCATTTAATTCTACTTTTCAAGAGATTCGGAGTAAATAGATTTAAACAGTAAACTTTCTGTGCAAAAGCAAAATTACACTGAAAAGAAATCTTGGAGATGCCTCCAAGAAAAGTGTAATGATGCTTGACTCTCATTTCAAGAACTTAATATTTAATCTCTTAATGTCTATGTTTTCTTTCTGCTTTTTAAAAATATATCAACACTAATTCATATTTCTACAGAACATCGTTCAGAAAAATAACCACGATGCCACCTACTTGACACATGTATTTCACTTTAAAATATCAAGAATACAGCATTAAGATCCTAAAAACAGAGGCACTAACCAGTAAAATCAGCAAGTAATTTTTTAATCTTTATTGGTACATTAAATATACACATCATGATTGCACTCCATAATGGGGATTTGTACCAGTATAAGACACAACTTAATTCTCATTTTTTCCCATAGCCCTACCCACCCTACCATCCCCCCATATACATAAAATTTATTTCCTTACTTTTTTGTTACAATCTCAACATAGCAGGTACATTTTTATCTTTAAGTGGTTTCATTTGTCCCTTTAAAGTAAAGGTGGAAACTATACCAGCAAATACTAGAAAACTCTCAGAACAAAAAGAAATAAACTTTAAATGTTTATTGGGCACTGTGGCACACATCTATAATCCCAGTGCTCAGGAGGCTGAGGCAAGAAGATCACTGAAAATAACAAGGCTAGCATAGGCTGCATAGTGAGTTCAAGTACAGCCTAGATTATATAGTGAGACCCTGCTTAAAAAAAATACAAAACAAAACAACAACAAAAAAACCTAAATGTTCTTAATAGAATACTCAATAATTCTCATAACCACATTAAACAAATCTTCCAATACTGTTTTAAAATTATCTTTGTATTTAATTGTATAAACTAAGTTCTAAATATATACATTTTAAGATAGAGCTATCGTGCAAGAAGTAATTTTTAGACATGTGTTTAGTACACTTTTATCTACTACCTTCAACCACAAACTAGTAAGCAAAACATAACTTTCCAAAATGAAATTCTATCAGCTATTTTAAAATTAATTTTACTGGTACAGTTTAAATATGATCACACTCATCAAAGGGAATTTCTACTTGTACATGGCCTATCCTGATTCTTCTTTTTCCCCCAATCCCCTTCCCCTTTTAGTTCTCATTTCCTTTATTATTTACAGAAGCTTAGTTTCTACCTTTTAATCTTTTCTCATTATGTTATTTTATTTTTTTAAATTATTTTTTGTCAATAGCTTGAAGTTAAAAGTAACGCTTTTCTATACTGAACATATTAATTTTCTTACCTAGATCTGTAAACACTTATTCATAAGAGACACTTTTCTCAAAGTTAAATGTATTCTACTCTGAAAAATATGAGTAGAACCAACTGGAACTATAATTGGTGGGGTGAGGCAAGAATCTATGGAACAAGTAATACTGGAAAGAGATTTTTTTCTCAGCCACATTGCTGATGTGGATAAAAAAGCAGAAATAAGAAAATCTACAATTTAAATATTATTGTATGTTAGAAGAGAGATATAAAAATACTCCTAAATGAAGAGAAGGTGGTTAATGTAGAATACTCACATAATGGAACTTGTAAGACAGGACTGCTTATGTATAGGTAGGATATTTACAGTTTGACTCATTTTCCCCCTTACGTGACCACATTATCCTACCTGCTTTAAGACAGACCAATTGGTATCTGTTGTGCATGTGAGAAACAATGATACATTAGTACAGGATTTTTGCTGTAGAATTACAGGTATGTCTGTGGTTGTGTACGGTTTTCTTTGGTAATACTAGCCTGACTTCCTTCCTTGTTTCCTTTCTCCCTTCCTCTCACCTTACCTCCTTTCCTTTCTTCCTTTCTTCTTTCCTTCTTTTCAGTCTTTTTAAAATTTTATTGTTTTTTACTTTGAAGTAGTATCCCACCAAGTTGCTAATTGCTCAGAATGGCCTCCAACTTCTAATCTTCTTACCTCAGCTTCCCATGATGCTAAGATTATAGGTATGTATCACCTTGCCCAGTGAAAGAACTTTTTATTAACCTGCCAGAATTACAGACCAGAGGGTGTGAAAACCATCAAAATGCATAAACCATTGAAGCAATCACTTAACTTTACAAAGTCTCTTTTCTCATCTGTAATATGGAGAAAGCAAAGTCTATGACAATTTTGGGCTTCATGTCCATAATTGTTCATATGCCAATTATGCCATTTTGAAGAAAATCAGATTATTTCATGAATGCTTTATGAGGCCAAAATTTAGGACAGGTTAAATAAAAATGAGAGATATATAAATCTGTGTTTCCATAGCCACAGATTCACTAATTTTAAAATTAATTCATTTCATTTAATATACATTTCTTTAACAGTTACATTTACCACAGTATTCACTTTTGGCTTACAAAGATGAAAATAAGTTCTTGAGAAGAATGATAATGACCTAGAGGTGTGATAAAATTTATCATGAAGAGATAGCAGAACAAATTAAAATTCTGTTATTTTTAATAGCTTGTTCAGGAAAAAGTGTTAGGAAATGAGAATTAAAAGATGACCAATTGGAAGTATATTATAAAATTAAGAGTGGGAAATTTCATTTTAGCCTCAAACTGAATTGAGATAAAAAGTGAGATATGAACATTGAAACCTATAAAATGTAATTTTGTGAATTAATGTGTTTCTTGTTGCATGGACACCCATTCGTCCAGATCTAATATCAGATTATAACACTTCTCCTTAGCTTTCTTTTAGGGCTATTATATACTTTCATTGAAATATTAGCTAGTAACTCAGAGAATATGACCACTGAAATGAAATTCAAGGCTTTTTTTTGTCTTTAAGCTAATTCCTTGCATAATAAAAATTTTGGTCAATATTCTCTCATATTTAAAATAGCATTTAAGAAATGACTGCTGTAGTTGAGCAGTTCAGAGAAACTTAGTGTAGTTTAATACCTTCTGAAATGATGAGTTTGATAGTCAAGTTATAGGATTAATACTTTCAGAATTAGACTTAATATTTAGAAAAACATCTCTAAAATGTTTATTTTGTGGCTACAGACTGCATGTACACACATACACCACAACTGCCTCCTTTTTTGCCCAGATAGATTTAATAACAAAAGATTATTACTGAAAATATAAGATTAGCACTATTTATTTTACATTAAAAGAAGTGAAGATCATTAGAAGTGCCTCGAGCAAAGCTGGGACTGTATGTTAATAACACGACCAAAATTACCACAAATATGTGGAAACTGAGTTAGGTCAACAAATATCTTCACTAGGGTCAAGAAAACATGATTTTTAAATTTCTGACATTCATAACAAAATATTTGCTGTTTGTACTGGAGACTGAAATCAGGATCTCATGCTTGGTAGGCAGGCACTGTACCACTGAGCTACATTGTCATCTCAGAATTCATAAATGGAAAGTAACATTGTGAACAGGAATTTCACAAAATGCCAGCAGATGCATGAACAAATGCTTAACTCATTTTATCTATCAGAAAAAAGTAGAGCAAAACCACAATGAGAAATCTCATCCTAATTAGAATGGCTATTATCAAAAAGACAAAAATAAAAGAACTTATAAGTATGTGGAGTAGAAGGGATTCTCATAGGCTATGGGTGAGAACAGAAATTTCTAGACCTATACAAAACAATATGCTAATTCCTCAAGAAGTTGAAAATATTTAATCAACTTAAATGACTATCAAGAGATGCATTTATTAAATGTGGTTTATGCTCATGTTATGGTTCAATCTCAAATGTCTCACAAATCTCATGTGTGTAGAGGTGAAGGTTTTACAAGGTAAATGCTACACTCATTACTGGGTTAATTAATTGAAAAATGAATAACTGACTGTGTTAGGAGATAAAGACCTTGGAAAAAGTTGCTGACTGAAGGTATGAATTAGATGAGAGTGTATTTGTCTGATTTCTTTTTCCTCTCCTTTCTGGCTGCCATAGGTCGAGCAGCTCTCCGTTTCTTCCACCATTTCATTTCTGCATGGAGTCAGTCAAGCATAGTCTAAGCACCGAGACTTTGAACAGATGTAAATTTTTTGTCCTTTAAGTGACCAGTTGGGTATCTTTCCCAGCATCAGGAAAGTGACTAATAAGAGTGAAAACCTATAACTTTCAGCAAAATGAATGGAATTATAAGGTGCTATGTTAATTTTAGAAAGACAGATTTCACATGTTGTCTCATCCGTGATTGACAAGATAAAAAGGTGGCTGGATTATATAACTGTGATTGATAGAGTCTGAGAAGGGTTAAGGGAAGAGGAGATAATGGGAGGTTCTAAGAAACAAGATCCAAACATGAATAGTTGTAGCATGTTCTACAGAACAGTTGAAGGGCTCTGGTTTACTCTAACTTATTGTATGTTTTATACACACAGGAGAGGAGTTCAGAGTCTATAAATACATAGTGAAAATGAAAATATTCATAACCTAATTGATATCTAAATATTTGATACAAGCATTGAAATATCACACTGCAGTCCATAAATGTATGTGACTATTAAATGTCAATTAATTGAAAAAGTGCTCAAGAACACAACAATATTCGTTACTCCAGTTTGTTCATTAAACACTGTATACATGTACTGAATTATTATATGATACTCTTTAAAATTGTATAAGTAAAATAATGATTTTAAAAATAAAACTAGAAATAGAAATATGCATTTCAAAATGGAAAGTATAAATACTTACCTAATAGCAGTGCACATTTCATGTTGCTGAGTTCACTGTGGATGGGACTGATTTTACCACACACGCTGCACTTGGATGTCAATGACTCTGTGGCTTGGCCACTCTGCCAAGTAACCCTATGCAAAATACTGAAGTGGTCTGGAGAGACAGCTCAAATAATATCGACCTTAATAAGATTATGATATTACCTGTGTGACAGGCTGTCAGTGTAAGGCCTTCTCTAGTGTTTTAATGAAAACTGCAATTAAATCTTTGGTTTAAGAAGTATTACTATCTCCCCTTGCATGAAATCTCTTATATAATTTTTAAATTAAAAAATTGTGAAAACCATGAAGCTATGAATTAAACCATATACAGTATGTTAACTTGATTAAATTATGTTTGAGGTCTCACAATAACTTTTGTGATATTCAAAATATTCCTGAAATATTATCTAAAATATTAAATGCTGAATTTTGGTGTTTTTCTTTCATCATGATATAACAGAACTGAGTTTAAATTTATGAAGAGAGTATTCGAGTCCAATAGTTCCCTATGTAAATTTATTTAAATTAGTAACAATAAATATGGATCTGTGAAATTAGAATCAAACAATTACAAAAAGCAAACCATTCAAAAGTAAACAAATAGATAAAAATACATTATTAAACCAACAGGAAAATGTGAGTGCTTTATGTAAAGACCACACACTAGCTGATTGTGCTACTGGAACTCTGAGAGTGTTTTAAAAATGTGATACTGCCCGTCATAATTCCAGATGATCCTTCAGTAAGTAAATAAATCCTAGCAGCCATTTAATATAGTTAACTCCATAAAATGTAAGATACATTTCAGTTTAATCAAAGGATCATTCTTTTTTTTAATGAAATCTTTATTGGTACATTACATATACACATCATAATTGCACTCCACAATGGGGATTTGTACCAGTATAAGACACAACTTAATTCTCATTTTTTCCCATAGCCCTACCTACCATACCACTCCCTTATATACATAAACTTTGTTTCCTTTTTTTTGCTATAATCTTATTATTTTTTCCCTTTTACCCCATTTCACTTTGAGTATTTCGTTTCATAATATATAACATACATTTTAGAACTCATTTACATCTTCACTTTCTCATACCAGAGAAAAGATATGATATTTACACATCTGTCACCTATTTATTTCACTTATGAGGATGTCTTTAAGGTACATTCATTTAAGTATAAATGATTCAAACTTATCATTTTATGTGGCAGAGTAATACTCCATTGTGTAGAAGAACCACAGCTTTTTTATCCAGTCTCCAGTTGATGGAAATTTGGGTTGTTTCCAAGATGTAGCAATCACAAACTGAGCTGCTATAAACATAGGTGCACATATGTCACTATTATATGAATCTTTTAATTCTTTTGTATATTTACACAAAAGAGTGATGTCCAGGTCAAATGGGACCTCCAATCCTAGCTTTTTGAGAAATCTCCATCATTCTTTAAAGACCAAGTTTTAATATTTGAGCTGCTTCTCCTGGAAATTAGCATCATTTTCTATGTTGCATGTTTATTTTACCTCTTGAGAACTTGGGGTTTAGGATGATTTTTCTCTAACAGCAACATGAGCTCCAGTGTTCTGCAATCTCCTCTCATCAGTATAATTTATTCTAATTTTAATTAAATAATGGTGCTTTTTAATGAAGTTATTAATATTGTTTATTTCAGAGTCTAGTAGGGAACTATAAGTAACTGTTTAACCTTGCTTCTATATTTTGTACTTGTTTTAAAACTTGGCTGTATTTATATTTGTAATTTTCTATTTATTCATCTTTATTTTAAGACTTCAATATTCAAAAAAATTAATCACAAATGCACAGTCATTTCTGAAAACCTAATTTATAGTAATTCCTGTTTGGATAGAGCTGATTGTTAAGTATTTTTATTTATTGACATTTATATATTCCTTCTTTCATTATTTGTGTCTATTACTCATTTATGTAGGTATACCAGAAATTTAACAAAAAGAACACTATGAAAAGTAACTATTTAGATTAAATAATTCTCCATCTATTCTCTCTCACTTTGTAGTTCAGGCTGGCCCCAAACTCACTATGGAGTTTAGCTGGGCCTTGAACTTGTGACAGTCCTGCCTCTGCCTCTTGAGTGCTGAGGTTATAGTCAGTCATGTGACACCATGTTCAGTCTCTCTTCTTTGTTTTTTTACTATCATCTTTAAATTGTATGGGTGTAAAAACCTTTTAATGTTTCTGAAGATAGAAGCATTCTTTCATACATTCTCTGCATTTTCTACATCTCTTCTGTAACAACTTTGTTATCAGTTCTCAACTTTCCCTATTCTCAAGCTCCTAGCTTTGTTCAAGAGTCAAAGATATTTTTGGGGTGAATTTCAGCTTTCTTTGATGTAGTTGTTTCTGGCTTGCTTATGTTTAGGTATTTTTTCATACTGACCTTTATTCCACACACTTACTTGAGCATTTTAGGCTTTTTACAAAAATTCGTTGTGTGAGTTTTTGGCTTATCTTCAGCCTCCTCAGCTACCTCAGCATTTAGCAAATGCCTTGTGGAGAAAGCACACCCTCAAGTCTTGAACTGGTCATCTTGGCCCCTTGTGTATCTTTTATACAGAATACAAATGAGTTTTATTTTATGTCAGCGAGAGAGTTTATTTCTTATAAAATAGTTTAAAATATTAATAATGTCATAAAAAATAATATGCCTTTTTTTCTTTATTGCTTTTGCGTCCTTGATGTTGCTCATGCATTTTGTGTTTTCTATAGGGCTGTGATGATTTACCCTTTGGTCTTGGTATGGCAATTATACATCTTGATTTCATCTCTACTAAGAATCATTTAAGTTAGTTTAAAAGGAACCTCAAAATTACTCTGTAATTAACTCTGTAATTAAGAAAAAGAACGAAATTCGTTGCTAAATATTCCCTTACATGAAAATTGTGTTAATATTAATATTACCTTTTTTCCTCTAGCCCTTCAAAAAATTATGTGAAAATATATGAACAGAAGATCTAAACTCAGCATCATTACATATATTTTTATAATTTTAGTCTTAATTTCAGTTTGTTATAAATTAAGTTTATGTGATTAACCATGTTTATATGCAAAAATAATCAACAGATATCACCTTTGCCACAACGTGCAGTCTTGAATCCTCATGGTTTCTCTAATATGAGAGAAACAGAATATAAATAAAGAAAAAGTGAAGGAGGTGTGCTGGGACACAGTCCAGGAGAGGCCATGGTGATGGGAAGGTGGGAAAAGAGTGAGTGAGGGGGAAGATGAAGCAAAAATGAACAAGATGGGAAGTTAAACATTATGTTAACTTAAATATTATATCATAAACACATACTAATTGAAAAAAAACCTACTAACCCTTATATTAAAAAGTTTTACTCAGTACATATTTTTAAATTATTTAGTGACTATATAGGATTTTACAGACTAAGCATACATATTTTAAATGCTTTTAATATTTCTACCTTAAGAATGAAAATAAAAAATATTTTCTATTCATTTAAAAATATGTAAATATTTTGGGTCACTGTTTCTATTTTTTCTATTCTTTTTTGTTTGTTTGTTTTGCTTTGTTTTAGGGACAGGGTTTTGCTTTTGTAGTTCAGGCTGGCTCTGAGCTCAGCCTTGAACTCACAGCAATCCTTTTGCCTCTGCCTCTCAAGTGCTGGGATTACCAGCATGAGCCATAATGCCCAGCACTGTAGTATGTGGTTCTGATTGCTGGTGGGTGTGAGTCACCATGCCTGGCACTGTATGCATTACTGGAGATCAAACCTGGGCCCTTGCACTTCGAAGGCAGGGGCTGGAACCACTGAGCTAAATCCCTGGCCCTATTCTTTCTATTGTTGTCCTCTCTAATTTTGCTTTCTTTTTTAGCAATCTGGCACAAAATCTCAGTAATTTTATGCCAAAATTATAAGCAGGTCCTGATATTTTCACAGGAAAAACAACTAGGATTGCATTAAATTGGCTGCACCAACATTGTCCCAATAATGAGAACACTCGGCATCTTCAGTTTCATATTTATCCATTGAAATGTTTTCTCCTGCCAAAGAGACAGTTAGCCGCAGTCTTTAAATTTTAATGTGAATAGAATTGTATCTTAATGTACACTTCCTGTAAATAAGTTTTACAGAATTGTGAAGGTCACATCCAATGTGTACCCTCTTCAACTTTAATCTGAAGAAGATTTAAAATACAATATGATGTCTGATCCAATGATTTTAAATCAAGTTCTTTGCTGTTTATCTATATTTTGCTATTAACTATCTAGTTAAGTTACTGTTCCTTGTATTAGGGGATATTCCCTTGATCACATAACCTACATATTAGTACTTATAAATTTGAACACTTTATGACAACCATATGGGACTCAAATGAAATAAAGAAACCATGAATAATTAATTTATAGCAAAAATATAAGAACATCACAAGTTAGACAGTGAATCACAGGAACTGAGGATAAGAATAAAATTGTCCTAGTTGTTGATGTTTAAGCAGTGTGTCCACAGCAATTTGGTAGCACCATGTCAGTCATCTTTGAAGTACTGTCCTATGCTTTTCTACTTAAATGCCTGTCATAAATGCAAAACATTGAAATGTTTTGGCAGCACCGGACAGTGTGCTGAAGTATTTAAGGTACAGTGGAGCAAAGGTAAAGGGCTTCTTCAGGAAAAGGCAGAGCCTGAGAGTCCAACTAAGCACCCCTGGGTGGGCTTTCTGCCCTCCCCTTTGAAGTCTGCCCCACATACTTTCCGACTGACTTAGTCTCTCTGCTTTCTGTCCTACTTCTAACTTTTCTTTGTCTTTCGCTTCAGAAGAACGTTCCTCATTGTGGTTGACAGCTTTTACACTGCCATGTGAATGGTTTCCACTTCCCATCTTTGCTTTTTGTCCCTTTCTGCCAAACCAATTCTCTCCTCCTGTTCTGACAAGAACTCTTGGAAAAGAGTTCCAAGGGAGAAAAAGAATATCAACTACTCCAGGATATATGGCTGAAATAGTGGGTTTCAGACTATATGTGCTAAAAATTTCTACCTATTATGATTTTCTCTGCACCACTTTTTCTCTATGGTTACAGAAATTTAGTCCTGAAAGGTTCATAGCTATTCACATAAATGTTATGCAAAGATAGTCAACTGCTAACATGTTTTGCTGAATGGACACGGTCTGAAAATGTACTGTGGTTGCTATTAATCAGCTATTACTTGGAATTTAACCTGATGATTTGTGATACAGAATACTTGATAATAAAAGTGTGCCAACTTATTGCTAAAAATGCAGGAAAAATTATCCAATGTGCAGAATGTTCTCTTATTTCTAGGATTTTCTCAATGGCTTTGAAAGAGAATTCGATCAGCATATTTGCCTTCCTGAATAATATTGAGTTCCCCAAAAAGGAGTTGACCAGGAAAATATGTTATCCATCCTCTTCAATTTAAAGTTTCAAATGACATTGGGCAGTATAAATACTATGTGAATAACCAAGGCATATTAAAAAGAATAAAGATGAATAAATTGACTATAATCATATGTTTTATGTAACTTGACAGGTCTAACATTTTACCATTGTTAAAATGTAGTAAATACTTCAAGTGAAATATTCTTATTCTATATTCTTATTTTATTCATGTGTAATATGATTAGAACAGCATGTTCTCTATCGGGATCAGGTAAATTTCAGTTGATCAGTATTCCTACATGACCAATTGCTACAATGTTGTAACTGAATTTCTATTTTATTACTATTAAGGGGTATGTTTTATTTCATAATGCCTTTTTTCCAAAAAACTCTTTTAATTTATATTAGCACTATAATTAATTTCTTCATTTAGTGTTTGAATAGTTATCACTTACCAGTGATAATGGAAGTGTGTTTTGTTGATGTTTTTTATTTTTGCAAACAGCACATACTTGGGTCTGTGTCTGTTATGTATAAGTAAGGTTTCTTTCAATATAGATTGTTTAATCCTTTTTCAAGTAATACTATAACTTATGCTTTTGAACTTTGTCAATTTACATTTATGTTTTCATTTTCTCTCCTTTTTATCTTTTTGAAAATAATAATCATTTGTCTTTCATTATTTCTTGAAAGACTTATACTAGGTTTATAATTATTTTCTCTAATTTTATTTCACCAGTATGTCTATGACATATGCTTTTATTTGCATAGATTCCTTTAGGTTGTATTTTACTGAGTAGATCAAATCTTAACACTTATACTTCTGCTAGATTAAAAATTTCTAATCCCTGTCCTATTCCATTCTCTTTTCTTTCTGGGACTCTGATTTGAATTATTTTAACTATGACCATCAACTCTTATGATGACTCTAAAACTCAATGAAAAGATTGTTAGACTTCATCGCCAGACTTAGTAGCACATTGAATACAAGGTCAACACTAAAAACATCAATAGCCTTTTTCTATATATAGAACAGACTCACTGAGAGAGAAATTGGGGAATCAAGTTACTTCATATAGAAGTAACTTCATATTTTTCCCAAAAATGAAATATTTCAGAATAATATAACAAAGGAAATAAAAAACCTTTACTCTGAAAATTACACTACCCTGAAAAAGGAGATTGAGGTGGATATCAGAAAATAGAAAGGCATCCTTTGTTCCTCAGAAGAAAGTACCAATATTGTCAAAATGGCCATGCTACCAAAACTACTGCACAGATTCAATGCAATCCTGTTTGAAATGCCAACATCATATTTCACAGAACAAAAGAAAGTAATTCAAAATTTCCTCTGCAACCAGAAGAAATCTAAAGTAGTAAAAATAATTCTATTTAACATGGTTATAATGAGGGTATCACAATTTCCAACTTGAAACTAAACTAAAAGCCAGTGTGATTTAAAAAAACAAAACAAACAAACAAAAAACAGCCTGTAGCATGCAAAGAAACAGACCCAAGAATGAGTGTAACAGACTGAATGTAGCAGAAACAGCTCCAGACATACTACGTGTCCTCAGCTTTGTCAAAGGAGCCACACACTCTCAGTGGCAGAAAGATAGTCTCTTTAACAAATGATACAGGAAAACATGGGTTTCAACTTGCCAAAGATTAAAGCTAGCTCTCTCCTTTCATCATGCACTTCAATGAAATAAAAGAAGATTAGAGACCTAAATACTAAAACAGAAACTCTAATCTTGCTCAAGGATAGTAGATTAGGTAGAACTCTTGGAGACACTGGCTTAGGGAAAGACTATGAACAAAATCTCAGCAGCATGAGAACTAGACAAAAGAATCAACAACTGGGATCTCATTTTATTAAAAAAAAAAAAAAAAAAAACTTCTGCATAGCAAAAAAACAATGAACAGAGTGAAAAGTAACCTACAACAGAGAAAATAATTTGCCAGCTTTTCCTCAGACAAAGGACTAGTATACGAGTATATAAAGAACTTAATCAGCACCCTCCAAAAAATTTAAATATCCAATTCAAAGATAACCCAGTTAGCTTTCCACTTTAACATTTCCTACACCTTAACATTTCTGCTGTGGTTTAAATTACAACAATCTTTTCTTTGTTTCCCTACAATATTTTTTTCCTTTATAACTGTAACTTTTTGTCATTATTGAGTTTGTTGGTACATTTTAGGTATGCATTAGAATCACATTCATCATTGAGAATGTGTACCTGTGCATTTCATATCTTGATTCTTATGTTCTTCCCTGCAATAGTTTTAATTCATATCTCCACTTTCAATATATACTCCATATTTTAGGCTTGATATCTAGAGACATAATTTATATTATGTCACCCTACAAGTGAAAACTCTTCAGTAGCTTCCTGTTAAATTTAGAATGTTTGAACTCCTTACACTGGCCTATATTTTAAGATGATGTAAGCCTTCTAAATGGCTTTCTGTGCACTTCTCAGTTCCTTCTCTATGTTTGAGTAGCACTGATATATTTTTCCTCCAATTTACTGAACTCGCAAATTTTTGCCCACAGCAAAAATTCAGTCTACTTTTTGTGGTCATGACATTGTGTTAATCATTCTACCTGGCTTCTCATTCCTTCCTTAAATTAGAGGTTAAATGTCACTTTGATGAGATGTTTCTTGGTCACAAAGAATCTTGCCTGTAATGTCATATCATAGCACCCTGTCTTTTAAATAATGCCACAAAGCAAAATATGAGAGCCCAGTTTATGTAACTGTAAGTTCTTGACATCTATGTTTTTACCATATATAAGCATCATGAGCATCAAAATATTTCTTCTGGTTTGTTTTTTATTTACCACTCACCAATCAGTACTTCTTGGTATGTGGTTGAAAACAACTGCTACAGGCTTATTTCTGTATCATCATAATCACTGATATGATGTAAGAAGTTCCTTTATGAATGCCACCTGCCCTTAAAATCATTCTAGTATTAGAAAATTAAAATTCATATCTAATTTCCTATGACTATTTTCATTGAAAAAGTCTTTTTTACATGGAGAAGAACTTCAGCATAACATTTGTGTTGCTTGTAACCATGGCAATACCTTGCTCAGTTTTTCAAAAGAATTCTGAAAATAATTTTTTTGTTTTGTGATTTCTTTTGGAAAACACAACACTCAAAGATACAGTTTGTTTACTACTATAATAAGATTATTATATTTCATTGAGTGTGAAAGAATATCATTCTATCTTGAGATACTTTATTATGATTATGATTAATGTTCTCCAAGCTAGATATTGTATTTGTTTATTTATCCCCATGCAATTTTTATGACACATTTTAATGCATTCCAAATAAGAACTGTTTATAATATTAGCCAAAAGTAAAAATAAGTGAACTTTAAAGAACAAAATTTATGGAAAAATCTTTCCTTTTGTTAATATTAGTTATTAAAGATTTTAAGTGTTTACTGTATCTATGTAATTACTAGTTCATTGTCATTAAAGAAATAAAGACCTTAATATATATATTAGAGTAGATATATATTGTAATGAGAAGACTCATTTCATATGGAAAATTTGCTTTACCTTTGTTTATGTATCTCCATGTATTTTTATAGTCAAATACATAAACATTGTTTTAAAAGCTTATCTGTGCTTTATGTTATAGAATTAAAATAATCAAATGAGAGTATGTTTGAAACATTTTTAAATTTTAAAATATTTGAGTTCCTTTATTGTGATCGTAAGTAGTATACACTTTTTAAAAGCTAAACAAGATTAAACTTGACTCACAGACATAGTCGTTTACTTCCAAGTGCCTGACACCTTTCATAGGACTGAATTATTTTGTTATTGAAGTTCTTTGGTTCCTCTTTCTGAATCATTTTTATCACTGCTATTCTTTGGAATGAGACAGAAGTTTGCTTACAGAGTGACCTACTTTCTCCTACCTACTCTTTGGGACTATATTAGGCAGTTCCAAAATTGCATTAAATTTTATGGGTCACTTAGATACCATTAAATGAGATTTTCCAGCATAATAAATTGCATTTTCCAAATTTATACCTCATAGAACATCATCAACTTAGGAAAACTAAAGTATTTTATAGTCTAATTGTATATTTTATCCTTTTTCAGTTCTTACAAAAATTAATAGTAATATAATAATGCTTAGTACATTATACAAAAACCCAACAGAACAAGAGATTGTTATTTTACATAGTATTGCTGACATAATATCTAGGCAATCCTTAAAAAATGTTACTATAAAGTAATTCAGTAAAGTTTTTGCTCTACACAAACAAGTTAAAGATAAAACCTGCACCTTGGATGTCATTAAATAACATAGACATGTTCAATCGTGCGGATCAACTGCACTGACCAAAAACACAAAGTGGAAGTAGGTCCAAGTCCCCGGATCTGCCATTTTCTGGATCTGCATGGCCAAAGGGGACTGGGATGGAAGTCCATGATGACTGGAAGGGGCAAACTACTCTTCTTATGCACAGCAGAGGGAGGGAGGAAAAATGTAGCCACAGCCACAGGATCAAAATTGATTAGAAAAAGTAAAGGAAACACAAATAAATAATAATGTGTTAAAAGTTGAATATACTTAAAGTTATATAGTGCACTTATAAGTCAAAAGTGAAGATTATGAAAAATATTTTAGCCCATTAAGTTTTTTTAAATGATATTGAATTTTTCCAGATAATATTTTTTCAGTAGTTTATACAAAATAAAAGAACATAGATGATAGAAATATCATTTGACACTAGACTAATGAATAAAATTTCTTTATTTTATGAAAAAAGGAGTCAAGTTTTAAATGCATTTTGCTAATTTTCTGCTAAAACTTTAAAGAGCAGATTCTAAAATATATTTTGGAGAAGATTAAAGTTCATTTTGCTAAAAAATTCTGTGATGGAAACTATTGAAATTTAAATTTGATGAAAATAATAAAAGAAAATAATACATTAATCGGTGATGATGGGTAAAAATAAATCCTAAAAGATAATATTGCCAAATGGGAGTCTGAAGTCTTATAAACTATTAATCATGACCATATGGTGTTTATTCTCATAAGTCAAAGAATATTCTCATAGGAAATTAAATAATGTATTTCTTCAACTGAGAAAATAGTATGATTATTATATCAAAAAATAAACACTAAATATATTGTCACTTGTTCATAACAAAACTTAAGAACATAAAAATACTTTAAACACCTACAAAGAATTTCTTCCTGAAATTTTGCATCAAGTATTTTTTACAGTGAAACTCTAAATGTCTCAATTAGTTCAGAGACACATAAAAACAACAAACACAACCACTTTTTCTTCTTCTCAATATTGTACCTTATTAAAATAAAATTGTGCTTAATAAAGTAAGCGAAACTGTCAATATTAGAGAAAATTATTAATTTTGTACTGATAAAATTCACATGCAAAGTAATTTATAGATCAATTATATAATTTTAAAAGAATGAACTTTTTTTCTTAGGAAAAGTTTAAAAATTAATTTGAAAACATAGCAAGGAGAAGTGTGGTGTTTAATCATCTTCAACTCCCCTGACTTGAAGAATGTCTAGCAGCTTATGAAAGCTCACTCCTGTGTGTGTGGGTGGGTCTCGGGTGCCTGACCTTGGGGACTGTACGTGGATCTTCTCTGCTCTGCTTCGTAACTGCCGTGAGTTAATTAACTTTTATTCTCTACGGCCCTCAGCTGTCATGTTTCTACCGCGGAACCATCAAGCTGCAGGCTCAAACCTCTAAAGACAGGAGTCAAACTAGATCTTTCCTCCTTTGAGTCCTGAGTGTCGAGTACTTTGTCCCACCAGTGGAAAGCCGGGTAATACAGAATGAAACTGAAAACTTTCCCATTAAGATCCAAAATAAAGTGAAAATCTCCCTTCTTCCCACTGTTTTCCAACATTATATTGTAAATCTTAATTAATTAAATGAGAAAGTAATTACTTATTGGATTAGAAAATGGGGAGTGGGGAGAAAGGTACACAAAATGGAACAGAAGCAACAGATGCTTTTGTTCTTAGGCAAAATGACTTTGTCTATGCACAAAATAAAGACAAATCAAGGAACAATAATTTCTTGAAACTAAGAAGCAGGGACAGCCCAGGATATTGGATACAAGCTTATTATAAATATATCAGTCACTTGTATTTAGCCACAATGAACAAATAAATTTGAAATTAAAAACAAAGTACCACATACATTATAACTTAAAAAGAAAAACTTAGGAAAGAAACTCAATCATAAAGAAATGGAGAATGATTTATGTTTACGTCTCAGTAGACTCAATACTGTTAAGTTCTTCCCAGTTGGATCTGTAGATTCAATGTGATGTCAATCAAAATCTCAGTAGTGTAGTTTGTGGATACTGATGAATTTATTTTCAAAGTTATTCACAGAGGTGAATGACTTTAATAGCCAACATAATATTGAGGGGGATAAGAGTTTAAAGCATTATTGTGCTTAATGTGAAGACATACTGTGGAGATACAATAATAAAAATGGTGGTATTTGTAAAAGAATAGGCACATGAATCAATGGAAAAGGACAAAGAGCCTGGAAAATGATCTGCAAAATACATTCAAATTATCTTTGACAGAGGCATCTAAAAAAGATGAGACAGTGTTCTCAACAAACATTGCTGAATCAACTGTCTATCCACATGAAAAAAATCTAAATATAGACATTAAACTTTCTACAACATTACTCAGAGAAAGTTCCAAAACTAACTATAAAGTGCAAAACCACAAAATTTACTCATGATAATTTAGTACAACATCCAGATGAACTTTTGTTTTGGAATATATGAAAGAAATAACTTTAAATATGTGAAAGAAATAACTTGTAAACTGCACATCATTAAAATTGAAAACTTCAGCTTTGCGATTGATTTCAAGAGAATGACAAGATAAATCATGGAATTTGTCAAAATGATCAGAATCACAGAATATTTACAAAATATGAAGACAATATTAGCAGGACATTTGCAAACAACATAATAGCTGAATAACTATTTCTTAAAATAAACAAGAAACAACAGTATAACACAAAAATCCCAATATGGCAAAGCACCTAATAAATACCTGGCAAAAAAAGATACATGAATGATGAATAAGTAGGTAAAGATCTTCAATATACGTCACCAAGGAAGTGAAAGGTATAGCAACATCTACTAAAACATATATCTATTAGACTGACCAAAACCCAGAACATTAACAACCCCACCTGCCGCCAAAGATTTAGGGAAAACAGGAATTCTCACTGGATACTAAAGGGAGTGAATAAAGGTACAACTACTTTAAAAGACTGTTAGGTCAACAATCCCTTGGAAACTTAAACACATTCTTGTCACACGAGGCAGCAATGATGTTCCTTAGTCTTTGTCCCAAGAGGATGAAACTTGAGGACCACACAGAAGCCTCTACATAAAGGTGTAGAACACCTTTGTTTATAACCAATGAAACACTGAAGCTAATAAAATTTTCTCTTATAGATGAATGAGTAAATAAACTTTACTCTATCTAAACAATGGGATATTTGCAGCACTGAAACTACATATGCCATCGTTTTGTGAAATGTTAAAAAAAAACTGGCATACATATTACTTAGTGAAAGGAAGCCAAGCTGAAAAATCATGCACTGGGTGAAGCCAGTAATACAGCCTGCTGAAAAAGGATGCATTAAGGAAACAACACAAAGACCAGTGGTTGACAGAGCTGAGGAGAAGAATCATGGATACATGGAGAAGTGAAGATTTCTAGAAAATGCAACTACGCTGTGTGATATTAATGGAGAAACAAATCATTCTACATTTGTCCAAAGCCACAAGTGCAAGACACCAAATGTAATCGGGAGATTCCGTGGGCTACACGTACAACAAATATACCATTTGGTAAGAGATATTTAGTGAAAGATGTGTAAAAAAAAAAGGAACGTATAATATTTATAATGTGAAAAACTTTATATGGGAAAGACCTATAACTTCCTGTCAATTTTACTGTGAACCTGTTTCTAAAATGCAGTATATTAAAGCTACAAAAAATATTACTAGTCTAAAACCCATGAACAAAACTCTTTATGCTTATCTTTAAGGAATTCAAACATGTAAGAACATTCTTTTTGAAAAGATTATATTTCTAATAGGTTTTGAAATATCTCATTGAATGAAGAGGCACATTACACTCAAAGATAAGTCACTATAAGAACAGTGCAATTACTCACCAGATCAACATTCATAAGTTTCAGTAGTACACAGAGAGAGCTCCTCATGGGGCCTATCCAATTGCATTGAAGTACACAGTGAGGAGGCTAAAGAAAACAGTGTTTTTCCAGAACTGAAATGTTGAAACAGTCATGTGAGACAATGCTTACTTAGCTAGGTTTACTCATTAAACCTGATAAATACATGTCATTTCATCTATTGATCAAGAAATAACAACTGTTACTTAATATCAGAGAAACATGTTTTCTTTACATGCCAGAAAAATAGGAGTTCATTTAAGTCACATTGGTACCATCAGAAAACCACAGGCATTATACTGTGTAATGATTAAGATAATATACAATGTTTCCATAAATACATTGCCGTATTTGCTGATATTGTGGAGCTTCGTAGCAGAAGGTACATGATTAACTTAGTTTATAAGGGAATACCTTTTGAATAGCATTTTATATTAAATGAAATCCAACACACCATAAACTTTCTCTTAACATATATTTAATTCATAGTTTAGATTTTAAATGAACCACATGTCTCCTGGCAATTTATATTACTTTAGACATAAACCAAGAATAACATATGTGAGTAAGTACCGATGGTTTTCTTTTTCTGATTATTTTTTAAAGAGTGAAATGTTCTTTCACTATTTGTGAAACAATAATTAGCACAAATACATAAGGTGCACGTGCTTGTGTGAGCACGTAGACTTCGTAATGTCAAGGGTGTGTTTGTCTTGTTCATTGCTATATATCTAATGTCTAGAATATGTGGAATATACCTCATGACTAAGAAGTATTTTCTTGTATAGAAAATGTTACCTTTCATTTAAGAAGATAGGAAATTCCACTGCCTAAGTTAATTTGATTTCTCTAATATCAATT
Source organism: Petromus typicus (assembly GCA_004026965.1). Lineage (NCBI taxonomy): Eukaryota > Metazoa > Chordata > Mammalia > Rodentia > Petromuridae > Petromus > Petromus typicus. The sequence continues at coordinate 27,438 of PVIR01004549.1, forward strand.
TATCATGACATCTACATCAGGGAATTTTCTGTATAGAATGGGAAAACAGCTGTTTGTGTATCTGAATTCTTAACAATACTTTTAGAGAGAAACTGAACAACTGATAATTTTGTACCATTTATTTGTTTCTAAACTCATTTTTTAAAAAGTAAATCTTCTAATAAGTAGCAGCTTGGCAAGTTTTCTATAGTTTTAGTCAGTAATCATTAAATGTAATTCATTCTTTACATTAAAAATAGTTTATTATACCTATCAAAATAAAGGTATTTTTTTTGGCTTGGTTACAAATCAAAATGTCTGTGCCAGCACAACTCTAAATTTGAGGAAAAAAATAAATATAGCATGAGAACACTTGAAATTTTAAAGATAGAACTCATTTACATCTTCATTTTCTCCTAGCATTGTGTGTTATATATTGTGAAATAGAAAATGCTCAATGTAAAATAAGGTGAAAGGGGACAATGTTGAGATTGTAACAAAAAAGTAAGGAAACAAATTTTATGTATATGGGGGGGTGGTAGGGTGGGTAGGGCTATGGGAAAAATGAGAATTAAGTTGTGTTTTATAGTGGTACAAATCCCCATTATGGAGTGCAATCATGATGTGTATATTTAATGTACCAATAAAGATTTAAAAAAAGACACATTCCCATTAATCCCTCTCAAAATTACCTTCACTTTGAACATACGTATACCATTATTCTTATCACATTCTAAAGCAGTTCTGGAATTGTTTTTTCATGTGTGTCTGTATGAAATGTGATTAAAGTACAATAAATGCTGCTGCTGAGTGCCATCCAAAAAAAAAAATTAAAGATAGAAAACATTCCAGTCTTTTAGATGTGTGTTTGCTTTATGTATTAGACTATAAGATAATCATTTCTCAAATATTTATGTGTATTTAATATTTTGATTTTGATTTTGATTTAGTATTTTGATTTGTTCCCAATGGACTTTCTTATTTTTTTCCAATTTTGGTTAGGGAAGAAAAATGTCAGTGAGAATGAGCAAATTTTTCTCTTTTATGTAGTTTATATAGTTGTAAATATTTTCTCACTGCAAAAATGAGACTATGAAAGAGAAATACATTCTATATGAGTTCTTCACTGAATGAACAGAAATTAAATTAAATGTATTTAACCTCACGAAGGGTGGCTCACCTTGTATATTACATCTTATTTAATTGTTTTCCCAATATAACCTAATAATTCATGATTGCTGTTGTAATGGTGCTACACTTTTAATGACATCATTTACACAACTACCTGCACCTGGTTTAAATATTATTTATTCAGACATACAGAAATACCGTTTACTTTATTTTATAAACATTTAATTATAGGTATTTAATTGAAACAGATGTGATGAATTTTATGTAATAAGTATTTATATGGAAAGATAAATATAACATCCATAGTTTCATAGATATTCCTATTGGTTTATGATCTTTCAATGCCACTGTCTATATTATTTATCATCATTTCTAGAATACATGAGCTCATTTCTAGTTTTATATAGAAGTATGCTTCAGAATGTGAAAGATGATATTTGATCTATTTAAGGGAGTATCTTCCCATTGTACACACAATGATTTCTAAAGATAAATATGCTTCAGTTCAAGAGTGAGTGTCTAGCACTCCACAGTGCCAAGATCGACCTAACTAAATCAAGTAAGGCATTAGGCACTTACATTTTATAATGGTTTTCAATTCAAATATAAAATAAATATTTACAGTCCAAATCATTGCATCATTCTTTAAGAAAATTAGAATATGGTTAATTTATAGCCTGGTATCATATATAGCTTGAACACTTATTCCTAAATTTAGGCTATGTTTTAATTTTATTTTCTGAATAAATTCAAAGTATTCTATACACTTTCTTCTCCTCACTGTGTTATGCTGAATGGGTTCTAACTACGATACTATACTATTTTCTATTTTTATTCATTAAAACACTACGAAGTTGATGCACCTGTAGTCTTACTCTATCTGATCATGTAAGTAAGATTGCGGAGGACAAGCAGAGCTTTGGATTCGCCGGACTTTCGGTGCCTTTGTACTCTTCTTTCTCCTCAGGTCTTGCCTGTGGAACATCTGAATCTGCAGTGATAAAGAACACTTACTGAGTTCCGATTTAACTCTTCTTATGGGAAATTATGAAAGTTCAGGACCTCTGTACCCTTTTGCTGAAATAATTATTTTCAAGTCCCCTGAAGGTGATTACATAATTCAAAGAAAGTAAAACATTCTTTGCAAGACTATTAAAATGTCTACCACTATTATTTTTTAAAGTAATGTTTAATTTTTTTCTTAATATGTTCTTCTGTAAAAGAAAATGGTGCTTGCATTTACAGTTATGAAGCAAGAAAGTAACTTGGAGCACTTAAGAGAACTAATTTGGAAAATAACTAGAAAGAGGCTTTATCAGCTTGCTTTTAGTACGTATATTATTTCAGTAAGGCCTTTGATAGCTTTTTACTATGGGTGGGTGTCTAATGTCTGTTAAATTTTTTAAAATGTGCCCCTATAGAATTGTAAGTTATATATTGTGAGATAGAAAATACTCAAAATGAAATAGGGTGAAAGGGGAAAAATAATGAGATTTTATAACAAAAAAGAAAGGAAACAAAGTTTATGTATATAGGGGGTGGGGGTTGTAAGGTGGGTAGGGCTATGCGAAAAAGTGAGAATTAAGTTGTGTCATATACTGGTACAAATTCTCATTGTTGAGTGCAATCATGATGTGTATATGTAATGTACTAATAAAGATTTTAATTAAAAGAATGTGCTCCCATTTGCCAGGAAATTCCTTTATGTCATAGCTGGGCATGCAGAAATAACATGTTAATATGTAAAGACATTAATACTTCATGTTTTAAAAGGTATTGTTCAGATAAAGTCTAAACAATGTCAATGATAATCTAGTAGATTCTCAATCTAAAAATCATAAAGAAAAAGTGTACAGGTTAAAATATTATAATTTTTAAATGTATCACTTTAATCTTACTATACTATCTTACTATCTCTATCATTTTAATCTTACTATTCCTTTCTAGCAAAAGGAAAAGCAAACTAATATGAAATACGTGCTAAAGTATTTTCTCCCTATTTTGATGCTTAGAATACTTCCCTGTCTGTGTCCTTTCTGAAGGCCTGGTCTCTTTCTTTTTTTTGCTTCTCAGCAGTAAATGGTATCCCAAAACTGCAAAATGTCATTGAAGGGTTAAACAAAATCTGACCTGAACACCTTTGATGTCTAAAACAGAAATGCCGAAAGTGCAGCAAAGCAACCTTCTGCCATTTTCTGACACTGCTGTCACTGATGTTTGTGGTTTTCTGACTCACTGTTCAAATACATACAGTTCATACATGGAAACATTTATATATTACTTTTAATTAATATTAATATATTAATTACATATATTCACATTCATCACAGAGAATTCATTCCTATATATGATATATATTGAATATTCTTTTTTTCCATTCCTTTCTTCTCCCTTCCACCCTTCTATTTATGAAAGCTTTGCTTTCATTTTATTTCTTCTCTTCTGTTTTCTTTTCCCTTTCTTCCTTTTGCCGTCCCTTTTCTCCAGCTTCCTTTCCCACTTGAACATTTTCTTCCTATTTCACAATATCTACTTTACATGTTAGTCCTGATTTACACTTCTGGTTTCTCACACCAGAGAAATAATATGATATTTACACACGTGTGTCTGATTTACTTTACGTAAGAGAATGGTTTCAAGGTGCATCCATTTAGCTATCAATTGTTTCAAGTTTATCCTCATTTATGAAGGAGTAGTAGTCCACATGAAAAGAAACAGAATTTCTTTGTCCATTCATCAGTTGATGAGCATTTAGGCTCTTTTGAGAAGATATTATTATTTTGAGTGTTATATTTTATGCAATATTTATATTTTATATGTTCTTTGTTTTATGTAGATTTTCCATTTGAACAATATAAAAATATCTAGCTGATGTATCGTTATTAATATGTATTATTTGTACTTGCCAATGGGATTCAGTGTGAAATTCACACATGTGCATACAATAGGCAGTGATCAAGTCCAAGGAGAGGTTTTACTCATTCCTTTATCTTTGATCATCACTACTGATCTGTTCTCCATGCTCACGTTAACTTATTTCCATTTCCATGTGAGGGAGAATGTGTATTAAAGTACTTGCATCTGACCCTGGCTTTTAAATTTAACATAATGTCCTCTAGTGTCAATCATTTGGCTGTAAATGATAGAATTTCATTCTTCTTCACAGTTGAATGACACACCATTACGCACATGTGCCATATGGTTTTGGTCCATTCATCTGTCTTTAGGCAACTAGACTGATTCCTATATCCAAGCTGCTGCAATAATACCACAATTCACATAGATACACGGTTATCTCCTTGATAGGCTGATTTTATTTCCTTTGGCTATACATTCAGTAGAGCAATAGATGGATTATATAGTAGTTCTGCTTTTAAGTTTTTGAGTTTTCCTATTGATTTTTACAGTGACTAGAATAAGTTCACAAGGATTCTTTCTCTTTTCTTCACATACTAGCCAACATTTTTGATGATAATACATTTTAAGTGGAATGAGATGCTATTTCATTGTAGTTTTCATTTTTAAAATTTCTAATGCATTTGCTATAGGAAAAGAACTGCACTTTGCAGGCCCAATTTAGTTTCTGAATAATAACTTCATTGCCAAGTTTACAATGAGAGGTCAAGCAATCATTTTGTATGTAACAATATATTTAGGTCTTGATCTAACACATTGTTTAGAGAGAGCTGATGTCTAAACTCAGACATATTTAGGTATAAGTTTTACTATTATTAATTTATATATTCCACAATGTTCTTGTATCTACTTGTGTAAGAATATCTTTGAGAATATTTTCTAGATGGGGCAGTAGTTATGTCTGTGGACCCATATGGGCAAAAGCTACAATAAAATTATTTTTTCCTTGACTTTTAAAATCAATAAAGAAATATTTCTGTATTCTTAGTTACTAGTATTTTCACCTTCTTATATTCATTAATATCATTTTCCCCTCTCTTACATTGATAATACCTTCATCTATAACACTGGTCGTGCAAAATTTAAAGAAAGAATAAAAAAGCTTAAATATTGCACAATTTCTTTCTGACCTTACCCTCCTCTGACCTATAGAACTGCTACTTTCCCAACCTCACTAATTGCTGATAATGACTCTTAAATAGTGCTGTACTTTTATACAAATATTTTCATGTTTTATAACAATCTGAGCAAGTAGATTGTTATGATGAAACATAGAATGAATCTTCCTCTACCTTCCTATTTAATGACATATCAGTGCCTCAATTCTTTAAAGTTATGTTTTTATTTCTGGTTATCATATAGATTATCACAGGCTAATCATTTAAATTATTATAACCCTTTCATTCTGTTTGGAAAAGCAGATATAGTGCATTGCTTCACATAATGTACTGTGTTTATATACAATTAACATGACTATGAATTTCTTATTTTTACTTCAAAATGGTATAAAGCTGACTCTGTCTTTGCTGTATATTGTTATGCAGAGGTCTTTACACATCCATTCTTTTACCTTCCTACCAGATCATATGATGCTGTTGGGCTGATGGAGAAGTGCTAAAGGAAGTTGCTTCCAGTTACACATACTACATATAAACAAAAAGCACATTATTTACTTATGGAATTATAATAACTCAGAACAATCTGATTTCTTTAGGAAGGCTTTGGGAATTGGATGCTAAGAAATAGCCTGTTGACTAGGTTAGTTTTCTGCATGCTTCTCATAACTTTTGTATTACAAAATACCTAAAAAGTGAGGTGAGTTCAACACAGATCGATGAACTTTTCAAAACAGCCACTCTGATTTGTGTTTTCCACTACACCCGATGAGCTTTGTGTAATGATGTGTTATTATTTATTGTCATGTACATAAGAAAGAGAAATCCATAAATGTCTGTAACTAGTTCAATTTCACACACATAGAAAACTGTGGCCCTCACTTAAAAAGACTCCATAGACCACAGAGATCATCTTCTACCTGTTTTGATAGCCTACATATCAACCCTAGTATAAAGACTGTACTATATTTTAAGAATAGTGAGAAATTTGGTGTTTTATTATATTTTTGAAGAAGAACACTCATTGTGACTGTTGAATTCAGGAAAATCTCTATGAGTTCTGCAGATGGGTAACTGCTGCTATTTTCTGTCTTGGATTTGACATCAAGTTGAAGAATTAGACATAAGTTGAGATCCATGGTTTGAATTCCATCTTGCTTTTAAACTGTAAGATTTACAACCAACATCTAATCATAAAAAAGCATGTAGCCTTTTAAAACTGTATGGTATAAATTGTAAGTCTTACATTATAAATGGGACAGATGTTGTGTTTTTTTGTTAGTGATTCTAATACAGGGAATTTTAATACAGGAATTCTTTTTTGTATTCATTGCTATTCCACGATGCTTTATGTTAACTTCTACCACAATTTTATTTTTAAATTTCAAATTCTATGTCATTTTTATGTCATTTCTGAAGTTCTAACATAAGAATTTACTTCATCAAAAAGATATTTTAAATAGAATGTAGCCAAAAAATTTGTAATTATATTTATTTTCTATTCAGCTTATATATTTTCTTCCCTAAGAAATTTTGTAAAAGGAATATATATTTTCCCTCCAAAGATGTCTTAAATTGTTATTTATAAAACTTATAAATAATTTCATATTTAAAGCTCTATTTGACAATTTTAATGAACATACACAAAAGATGAACTTATTCCTAATTCAACCAAAGACATTTTTCTTTGGTAATGATAGTAAAATATGTATCAATATTCTTGTGCCATGCACAGTTTTAAGTCTTCTTACCCCTATTGAAAATAGTGGCTTGCCACTTTCAGTACTAACAGAAATCTCTGTTTATGCCATCAACACACACACACACACACACACACACACAGTCTCACACATACAGTACAATTAAATAAAAAATAGGGAAAAAAGGACAAACAACAAACAAGACTCGATGACTTTGAAAAGTTTTATTTTTAGCTACTATTTCACACTCCAATCTGCAAGCAAATGTTGAAAACTGTCAGCGATTATTTGTATAATTGAAACTGGGAGCTCATCTAACATACATTGCACAAGTCACATAACGTCACTTTTAGTAATCCTTAATGTCATTTATTTCTCCTCTGGCAAATACATAAAAGGGATGTGTGAAATTGTGTTTTATTTGTATTATATGTGATGAGTGTAAAGGTCAGATTTTTTTGTAAACAAATCTTGCAGATTCACAATATTTTGTACTCATAAATGCTGAATAACAGTGAAGACAATGATACCAACAAAAACAGTAAAACCACCCCACATATTGGTGATACCTCTTGTCTGTATTAAATATTGGATGTCCTATAAACATCAACAGGAATCTGACATACTTGTTTGTTTACAAGACAGAGACAATGGGAAATTAAATTTTAGCTTGTGCTTCTCAGTTTTTCAATAGCAAAACCATATCTATTACATTAAAGTATTTTAATACTGAAATGAGTGACAATACATGCCATTTGAAATTGTTGCTACTACTCTGCAGGAACACAACTCCATTTGTAATCAATATTTTGAATACATTTTTATCTTAGCAAAGATTTGCTAAAATGTTTGAAGTGTTTTGTATGTTATGATAGGTAATGATTCTAAAGGTTTTGACTTTTTGACAGTGTCTGTATAAACGTACTCATAATCTCATGTTGAACTTAGCCTCACAGAAACAGGGTTTCTGTTTTTAAAATCAGCTACCTATGTTGAATTATCATCAACTCATGTACATACATTTATTATTTAACTCTCCAAATAAAAGAAGTCATAGTGTGAAATACTTAAAATGGAAAGCAGACTTATAGGATGTATATTTAAGAGATATGTAAGACTTCCTATTGCAAAATAATAATTACTCTAAGACAGTAAAAGCAAATTCACAAAAGCATTTTGTCCCCAGATACTCTGTGACCTATTATCGCTTTTCACAGCAGAAAACTTAAAAGTATGAAGGAAAATCATGAGTTTTCCAGGTGCATTCTTGCTGAATCAGCCTACTTGGGATGATGCCAGTTTCTGTTTTTCAGTGAGGGAAAATATCCCTGAACAAAATGTCAGTAATATTTAAAGGGAAATAACAGCTTGAAATTAAATTTGGAAATTAAAATGAAGACAGGTTTGTACACAAACATATATGAATAACACTAAGAAAAAAATATGTAAACCCTGCCCAAAAAACATGAAACTTCAGAATAATTACTGTGGTACTTTTTTATATATTGTATGCTGAGAATTAAAAAAAAAATTGCAGAAGAAATTTCCCAATTCAGGAAAAACTATGTAAAGTAAGTGGAAGATTATGTAAAGTAAGACTCTAATGAGTCTTTTGTCCAATGATGGAATTTGTAATCTGTGACTCTACAACAGATACCACAGCCTCAGGAATCCAGCAGGAGCAGCTTATTTCTCACAGTTTTGGAGTCTAGAAAAGCTAGGATCAAAAAGCCAGCTAGTGAAAGCTTGATCTTCTACTCCTCAGAAGATATCTTAAGTGATGCTTACACCAGAGTGTAGGAATGTTCTTACATGGCAGAAGGCAGAGGGTAGAACAGAAGAACTTCTTCCATTAAACCCTTTTGTAAGGGCACCTAATCACAGTTGGGGGAAAGAGCCCTCAATGTCCAAGTTACTGCTCAAGGGTCCCTCAAACAGAAGTAGTCAAGATAGAGGAATGACATCTGAGAGGAAAGAAATCCACAAATTTGTCAAGTCTGTGATCCCACTGAAAGACCTCAGCAATCAAAGTAGTTTTCTTCTTTTACCATTTGGTTACTGAATTGCCTCATGTTTCAAATTGGGTTAATAATAGTTACCAAAGTGGCCATTCAATAAGAAATAGCCAAGAAGGGTCAGGGAGTTAGCTCAGTGGTTCCGGTGCCTGTCTTACAAGCAAAAGGACCCAGGTTCAATCCTTGGTAAACACATACCATACTGGGCATGGAGACTCACGCCCAGCAGCAACCAGTATTCACATATTACAGTGCAGGGCTTGGTGGCTCATGCCTGTAATTCCAGCTCTCGGGAGGCAGAGGCAGGAGGATTGCTGTGATGTGAGCTGGAGGCTGAGCTCAGGGCCAGCCTGAACCACAAAGTGAGACCCTGTCTCAAAAAAAAAAAAAAGAAATAGCCAAGAAAAGTACATTGTACAATTAAGTAAAAATTATCTTGGATTTTACATGCTATATCTGATAGTTTTTATGTAATGTGACATAACAATTTTTAAGTGAACAGATTGAGTAGCGTAAAATTGTACCCCAAAACATGGTGTCCTTTGTTTAATAAATTAGCACATGTATTTGACAGAAGCATTTTTAAAGACAGAAAGTATTTGAAGTAAATGGCCCGAGTTTTAAGTCCTCAATTTCACTTTATTTATATGACTTAAATTTTATTAAGTTTCAAATTCCTGATTTTAAAAATGCAGAATAATTGCACACTGTCCCTTTTATGATAAATATAATCTCTTGTCAATATTACACTTGCGCACAGTTGAGAGGCATACATTAATTTGGTACCAAGTTGACTCTGAGACATTGTCCTGGGTGATGTATGTACATTATACAATAACAATATGGTTTATATTAAAAACATGAATATATTGCCTGGAATCACTAATTCAACATTAATATCTATGATCTCCGTAGTATTCACAATTCCCATAACATCCTAGATATTTATTTGAGGTACTTAGAGAATTTCTTTTCTAGTAGAGAAGATGCAAATATATATAGTCCAACAACAGGGCAGCACTACCAACACAGAGAGAAAGGAAAAATACACCAAAGAAAAGCAGACAATTTCACATCAAATATTTGCAGTGTCTGTTACTGTATTTCAGAGTCAGGAAGATGCATGTGGAATGAACAGAAACAGAAAAGATTTGTGGAGGAAGTCTATTGGGATATATTTTTAAGAGTCAAAATCTTTGGAATTAACAGAAAGGTGGAAGCTATAGAAGACAAGCAGAGAATGCAAAGTATATAATCAGGGAAGTAAAGGATAGATTTTTCTATGACACTGGGGACAGAGAAGAGGATGTAGTTTGATAGCTAGGAAATTAGAGACAGATGGTGAATGTCAAGAGTCATTCTGCTTCTAAGTTTGGGCTGAGCATTCCCCTAGGGGCTTAAAGACTTCCTCAAGCAAGCTACAAAGACAACCCTAATGTAACTTGGTCCTTTGAAATATTAGGACACTGATCCTGAGTTCTGGAAGTTGTAACAAGGTTTGCTGTGATTGGGAATCCTTCTGACCAAGAGACTGTTGCTCTCTAGCTAGCACCACGACCTACTTTCAGTTAATATTTAAGTCTAAAAGACTGAACTACTATCTTCCTCAGAGGCCAGATGACAGCAACTTAATGTTCTAAAGTTAGAGTTTGGAAGCATAACATAAAATGATGTTGGGATGAAATGTTTCTTTTTAAAAAGATTGTAAATAGTTGTCTATTTGAAATGATGCAACGTGATAATGCCAACTTGAGTTTATTGGAAATAGCCTCAAAGATTTGAAAACAAAATGCTTATCTGTGTCTGAGTGGGTGGCAGAGGTATGACTTTGAGGACTACCTATGATCCTCAGTCCCTGCTGGCACTGTCCTCCCTCTCTGCCTCCTTGCTCTGTTTGCTTATTCCATTTTCTGTTTTCTGTTTTGGAGCCAGCTGACCATGGACTGAATCCACTGAAACCATGCCCTACAATCAAGCTCTTTCTTTTAAATTGCAGGTGTTGGGTATTTTCTCCAAATGACCAGAAATCAGATTACTATTCCATTTAATGCCCATTATTTGAGAAAATTGTTGATTAGTTTCAATGTAAAATATTTATTATGGAATTATTTTACTTGTCAGGCTTGCCTGGCATCATTTATTTTTTGTCATCTAATGCTTGCATAGAATGTACACAGGGTGAAGTAGAGATCCTTGGCACTCCTACTAAATTGCAAGTCAGGTAAAAGGATGATGTTATGGGGTTACTGCTGAAGAAACAATTCAGGCATCAATTTACTAATCTGCCTCTGTGAGAGAGAAACTTAAAGATGTGTGAAAACAAGGACCACATTGTTTGGACAATCGCACATTATCAAGTGCTACATATGATGTCCAAAAGACAAGAGAGCTACAAATCATGAAAGAAATGGCTCAAGTTGAAGAAAAATCAAACCGATCTCCTCTTGCTCTGTGGAAGTGTAGAGTCTCTCTTTCTACACAATTAGTTTACCTTACATATTTAGCTGCCATCCCTAATCATGACATTCTTTGGACTGTGAAGTCACAAAGAGAAGGAACTCTGTTAAGTAGAATCATAAGAACTTCTAATTATATCTAGAGATGTATAATTGTAAAGGAAGAAGCTTCTACTTTAAAAGATTAAGTGATTGTATGAAATCCTAAGCAAATAATCTCTTATATATTGGAATGGTGCCTCTCATACAAGAAAATGCCACACTTCTCTTTAAGAAGTCATTCTACACATCTTATGACTTGATTCCAGTTTTAATTCTATCAAAGTTTAATTCTATCAAAACATGCCTCTCTCATGGGAATTTCCTAAAGAACACTTAAAAGTATGAATGATATTTCTATCACTTGGATGTTGAATGTAACCCAAAGTACTGTGTGTGAAAGGTTTGATCTTGAGAGGTAGCAGAAGTTGAGAAATTAGTTTTTTGAATGGTGCTTAAGTCATAGAAGATGTGTACCTGAAGGAGACTATGGCAACCCAGACCTTTCCTCATTATCTTTTGCTTCCCAGCCAGGGGGTGAGCATTTTTGGTCTACTGTATCTTCCTATTATGATATGATGCTCTTCCACAGATCCCGAAGAAACAAGCCAACTTGATCATGGACTGGATCTCTAGAATGTGGACCAAAATACATCTTTCCTCCTTATATAAGTTAATTATTTCAGGCATTTAATTACAGTGATAGGACATATTTTGAACTGAAGATATTATGGATGCAGGAATGCAATGTTAAATATTGAATCAATAAGATAAATGAACAATTATTTTTATCCTTTAGAGTTTAAATTAGTGTTTCATTGCCAGAAAAAAAGTAAGACATAAACACATAAATATACACAATGTTGTATTCCACAGACACAACCTGAGCTGTCTATGGTACACTAAAACTAGGCAAAATATGACTCTGTGGGATGAATTCTACATAGCGTTTGAAGGCTGAACTTGTTCAGTGACCTCATATCTTTTGACACTAGAGGACAAATATGTATTAAGATCTTGTTTTTTCAAACAATGGTATGTAGGAGCTTAGTATTCTAAAAATGATATATCCTATTTTATTATAGTGTCACAATCTTGTTGCCAATGTCCATGCATAATTTCCCTATGTACTTTAAATGTGGTGTCCTAATTGATAGCCTCTCTGAAGTTAAATAAGCATCAAATGGAGACTCAAAGAGTCTGTTATCACCAGGCAATTACATTTGGTTAATAACCTGGCTATATTCTCTGTTCACAGAGGACAGTTCTATAAAAGCCCTGCCATTAATGGATTTTATTCAAAGCAATAAAGGAAATATTAAAATTACAATACAATTTTCTTCATCTTCTCTTATCAAAATGGAGACAGGATCAGCATCATGCCATTAACCTATACAAAGAAGAGGAAGTTATGATACTGTTATTTAGCAAATGACCTTTCTGGTATGGTTTTTGTTTGACTCGTAATTTGCCTATAGACATGTTATTTAAAATATATGGTGCTGGAAATGAGCAGGAAATTCAATTTTGGAACATGTACAACAAAGCTTATGCAATTACCCTATATTCCTTATTTTTATCTCCTTCTATTTAAATCAAAATATAGTCAGTTTTTAAAATATTTTTTCATAGTTTTCCAAATACAGTACTGTATAGTTAATTTAGTTAATTAATCAGTACTGTATAGTTAATAGTTAATTAATATATATTGAAGGATACAAATCAAAGCAAATTAGCAAAACAGAAAACAAGGAATAAATGTATAAATAAACATTTTTAACTCTTGAAAGCTTCTTTAAAATATTTGTGGAACATTAGTTTCAATCGTCAATTATTCATTTAAATTGAAAGGATAAAATGGACAAACAGATGAATTTTGAAAATAAATCACAAATCTGTAATGCAACCCAGCACCTCTTAAAATATACATGAATTAAAAATATGGATTATCTGCAGTAAAATTGTTCCAGGAAATACAAATTAGCAATAATTAAACAAGAAAACAACTAAATTGCTTTGATGTACTTTACAATATATTATATTTAACACTGGTCCCAGTAGTTAGATATAAATGATATAATCATTTCAAAATAATTTATTGTAATCAGTAATGCAAAGCAATGAATATCAGTAAATGGTGAAATGTTTTTATCTATGCTTTTAATAGTTTTGTATTGAGATTTTTATTAAACAAACGTTTTTTTCTGGATCACAAGGGCTATCTAACAAAAAATAATGACATATTTTCACTCTGTAGTAAAGTCTATTGCAAATCGTTACAATTCTAATAAAGACTTTCAGAAATAATGACATCAATGTTGCAAACTTAAGAAAATTACACAAAGTAGCAATAAAATAATAGCATTATAAAGTAGTAAATATAAAATATTGTTAAAATATTAATATATAGCAATATTTTCAAATAACAATATTAAAGAAAAATTACTCCAAAACATTTTTAAATTTCACTTTTAAATGTACCTATTTTGAGTATCGGAATTGTCAGTTAATATATGAAAATATATACAATTAAAATGAAAGGCTCAACATTAAAACTATTTTAATGCTTTTATTTGCTTCTTACATGAGCTATATATCTTATTTCTTGTTCAACTGAATTTTTCTACTTTTACTACCTAATACCACATGTGAGGGAACACTCACATTTTCCCACAGTGAGCTACTATAAAACTTCCAATTTGCTTCACAAATTAATGTGAAAAATGTGTGGAAACAATAGAATTGAGTTACCATATCCCTCTGTACACAGAGTTTCCTGCCACATGTTAACTTAGCCATCTTAGCCATCTCAGTTGCTATTTCTGAGACTAGAGTTTTCCATATGTAATATTTCCTATTGTTGTGAGATTGAGTTCATAAATGTAAAGAGGATGGGAGAATATATGTCAGAAAGTAAACTTTGTATAAATATTACTTACCATATTTTCTCTAACATCTATATTTTATATCACATGCACACACTAACAGACATATAGTCAGGTCACAGTGCTAAAGTACAATCCTCTCCCTGGCGGCACAGATATCTGTTACTTTGTTACTTTGTGAGTATGAATTCTCTAGCTCTGCTCCTGACCCACAAGAGTCCGAAGTTCTTTGGGAGGGGGAGTTCCCAGAAGCCTCTGTTTTAACAAGATCCTAGGTGAGATGATTCAAGTTCAAGGTGGAGAACTACTGCATTATGTAAAAGTGATAACAAGAAAAATGATAAGTATCTCTCATGAGCCTTTATGAAATTTGCTGACGTTTCTATCTAGAAAGCCTCATGTGATCATAGATGGGGTTTTGCAGAAGTGCCTGGATCACTAGTGTTTGGTGTTGGTGTTTATCAGTAGATTAGTAAAATGGAGAGTTAATAACTAAATTTGATTTGGGAACCATAATCTGGTTGGAGGAGGTGGATCACATGGGCGTGGCCTGGAGGGCATCTGCTCTTTCTCTCTGCTTTGCTATGAATAGTTTCTCCTCTGAGATGACCTTCTGACAAGGCTATCCTGTTGGAACTGTCTCAGTTACTTTCTAGTCACGGAGACAGGATTCTTTAGCTTTCTTAGAAGAAGGAGAAGGAAGTGACAGAAACATACAACAGAAAGAGAAATAAGGGGAAAAAAAGAGGAAGGAAAAGGACAGAAAGAAATCAAGAGAGTTTTCATCTTCTCTTGGATTCAGGTGATGAGATGGTGGGTCCTGGGACCTCTGAATATGAGGAGCGGGACAGGGATTTGAGGACAGTGCACTGGACAGTCTGTCATCCCCTGTACAGCAGAGATCAAGCTACAATCACCTATATTCAGACCATGGCCCAAGAGCCACACTTGACACTTAACATCCCCATTGTGACTCTCTTCTTGCTTTCAGAACTATGCAAATATTTTAGCTACATCCAATAACTTTCTAGAGCTAAATTAAACAAAATCAGAAAAATCATCATACATTGGCATAATATATTAATAAACCTGTGAATTATAATATTAAGAAGCTTTGTCTTATGTTTTGTATTTAAACACAATCATGTATCATTCAGTGACAGCAATACTTTCTAGAAATGGCACACTAAGGGATGCTATGGTGTGCCCATCATGGAGAGCACTTATTCACACCAGAAGGCCACCACAAACAAGATGGCATGATCTCATGAAACTACTCTTACACATGCTGTCCTCACTGAGATAACCTTACAATCTTATATGTGTGACAAAAATAAATCAAATTAGAGGCCAAAATTCAGAAGGAATTCTCAAAATATTACACATACTGGTGAATATGTCATAAGGCATAATTAGTGAATACATTTTCTCATATTTTTATTATTTTATTATTAGTTAATAATACATATAAAAGTAATCACTATATATTAATGACTTCATAAAGTCATTAATATAAAACGATTTCCTCTTATAATAAGAGACAGACAATCTTTTAAAGGTCAGGAATTTTTTTATGACAACCATGATAATATTTATATTTCTATGAAATGAAATTCCATTGTTTAAATTTTAATGCAACTTTAAACAATATTTTGTTTTCACATTAAATGAATTAGAAATTGGTTTTTCTATCCAGAAATGAAATGTATAAATTCATATTCAATTTTTGAAATATACAAATAAATGTGAAAAATGTTGTAATATTTCAATGATTTTGACCTAGTATAATCTTTCTATACACTCTCAGGTAGGAAAGTTATGTTCTCTAATTCTTCATAGTTTCCATATTATGTATCTAATCAAACTTAAAATATCAATTTATATTGCAATACATATGTACATACATATGTACCTTTGATTTTAATTATATTTAATATTAAGTCAACATTTTCCACATCGTTCTATCTTGCTTTTTAGCACTGATAATTTTCATCCTGGGATGACTGATGTGATTTGGCTGTACAACTTTATGCAGCCTCAAGGCTTTGATTTCATAAGAGAAAGAGAAACATTATAGGAAAAAAACCTTTTAGTAACAATTTTCTTGTGTCCAGAAGTCTTTTCAACACAAATGCTTGGGCACACTCAGTGAAACAATAATATATTTCTGATTTTCTCCATCTTCATGAAAAAATTCTAATTGAAATGATTGTTTAAAGGTTTAGCTGATGAAATCCAGCTATATATGAAAGTTCCTTTGTTAGCTTAAAATTTTAAGCCAATAAAAGTTTTGAAGCTCAACTGTTAGCTTCCTGTTCTGCTCCAGGAACCAGGAGAAAGATAATATGGGCTAGAAGTCATTCTAGGTTTATACTTAGTAAAAAAAAAAGTTTTATATGTTATTGAGTTGTTGCAAGGAAATATAAAAATCATCTTATTGGGGCCGGGGATATAACTCAGTGGTTCCGGCGCTTGTCTCCCAACCACAAGGGCCCAGTTCAATCACCGGTAACCACTTAACAATACTGGGCATGGAGACTCATGCCCAGCAGCAATCAGTATCACATACCACAGTGCCAGGTGTGGTGGCTCATGCCTGTAATCCCAGCACTAGAGAGGCAGAGGCAGGAGGATTGCTGTGATGTGAGTTTGAGGCTGAGCTCAGGGCCAGCCTGAACTACAAAGCGAGACCCTGTCTAACAAAAAAAAAAAAAAAAAAAAAAATCATCTTATTAAGCTTGAGGGGAAAATATAAAAAGGTATCAATATTAGAGAACCACTTCTGAGTTTATTTAGTTACTAACTCAGTCTGTCATATTTAGGCCAAATAGTGTGAGCTTGAATTTTCACAATTAAGAGTACATATTTCTTAGAGTATTTTTAGCAAAAATAGATTTTTAGAAAATTTAAATTTTTCCCAGAGGCCATTTTGAGTAAATTGTCCTGCTTGCTAGACAGTTCTGGAATCATGTTACACATACAATTTATATTTGTCTATTGATTCACTGTCTATATTTTCTCTCCCATTTCAGTTTTTCTGTTTAATCCCTACACAAAAATATATTTCTATTAATAACCAGATCTGTATGATTGATTCCATCAATTTTTC
This sequence comes from Petromus typicus, assembly GCA_004026965.1. Classification (NCBI taxonomy): domain Eukaryota; kingdom Metazoa; phylum Chordata; class Mammalia; order Rodentia; family Petromuridae; genus Petromus; species Petromus typicus. The sequence goes on from PVIR01004549.1 coordinate 44,783, forward strand.
AATATTCTGATTTCTAATTCCCAGAATAGTTATAAGAATTAACTCTGAATATGCAGCAGAATGTTTCATCTTATTTTACTGCATAAAAATTATGTGTGAACTAAACTTCTATTGCTGTGTAACAGGTTAAACAAATTTAAATAACCTTCTGATTTTCCTTCAGAGTTCTCTAGGGCAAATTACACAGTATGCCTTTGCTCAGCACATAGGCTGGCAGAAGACTGGAGTCAAGGTGCAAAGCAAGCTGAATTTGGAGACTTGGTTGGGTGGGGGTGTATCTCCTTTGAGTGTCAGTTTTGTTGTTGGACGAATTTAGTTCCTTAGTTTTTAAGACTAGAATTTCATGGTTGCTTGATGGCTGGACTCCAGCATCCTGAAGTAAGGGTGGATTGGGCACTTCTCATGCTTCCAGTCTCTGAAATCTCCTGTTATGAACAGAAGAGAGATCTGCTTTTAAGACACTCACATGATTAGTTCAGGGACACCTGTAAAATCTCTTTTCTCATTCATCTAGTGTCAATGATTTGTAGCTTAATTACATCAGCATCCAAGAAGATAGAAATTACAGAGGCCAATTTAATATTTTGCCCACCATAGCCAGTTTTCACATTGTGTAAAATGTATTTTGCCATAATATAGTTCTTCTGAAGGCCAAAACTATTGATTTCAAGAATTTGAAGGAACAACAAAAAAATTATGCCTTATAATGCATAGGCTAGTAAAAACTGATTTGTCTAGAATAGTGAACTTGGCACAATTAGAAATTGAATGTTATACACTGTATTAACAGGATCAAGGGCGAAAACCATACGGTCATCTCAATTGATGCAGAAAAAGCATTTGACAAAATACAGCACCCATTTATGTTCAAAACCCTACAGAAGATTGGAATAGATGGTCTGTATCTCAAACTAATAAAAGCTATCTATGAGAAACCATCATCCAGCATCATACTAAATGGTCAAAAATTGAAACCTTTCACACTAAGATCAGGAACAAGACAAGGATGCCCTCTCTCACCACTTCTGTTCAATGTAGTTCTGGAAATATTAGCCATAGCAATTAAGAAAGAGAAAGAAATTAAAGAAAATAAAGACAGAAAAAGAAGTTAAATTGTCATTATTTGTTCATGACATTGTACTCTATCTAGAGGATCCTAAAGACTCAATTAAAAAACTGCTGGACCTAATCGCCAAATTTAGCCACGTAGCTAGTTACAAGGTCAATGATCAAAAATCAATAGCCTTTCTATACACAAACAGTAGACTCACTGAGATAGAAATTGGGGAGTCAGTCCCCTTCACAATAGCACCCCCAAAAATAAAATATCTAGGAATCCATCTAACAAAGGAAGTGAAGGACCTCTACTCTGAAAACTATAGCACTCTGAAAAAGGAGATAGAAGATGATATCAAAAAAAGACATACCTTGCTCCTGGGTAGGAAGAACCAATATTGTCAAAATGGCTATACTCTCAAAACTACTCTACACATTCAACACAATCCCGATTGAAATCCCAACAGCATATTGCACAGATCTAGAGAAAAAAATCCAAACTTTTATCTGTAACCACAAAAGACCTGGAACAGTCAAAGCAATTCTAAGCAACAGGGACATGGTGGAGGGTATCACAACTCCGAACCTGAAACTGTACTATAAAGCCACTGTGATAAAAACTGCATGGTACTGGCAAAGTAACAGACCGAAGGATCAATGGAGTAGACTAGAAGATCCAGAAACTACTCCAGATACACTGAGCCACCTCATCCTTGACAAAAATCCTCAATGGAGGAAAGATAGCCTCTTTAACAAATGGTGCTGGAAAAACTGGACTTTAACTTGCCAAAGACTAAAACTAGATCTAGCTCTTTCACCA
>PVIR01004549.1:46758-78151 GCA_004026965.1 Petromus typicus
GGTTAGGTAAAACTCTTGAAGACATTGGCTTAGGGAAAGGCTTCATGAACAAAACTTCTATAGCACAGGAAATGGCTAAGGAAATCAACAAATGGGACCTCATTCTTTTAAAAAGCTTCTGCACAGCAAAGGAAACCACCAACAGTGCAAACAGGCAGCCAACAATGTGGGAAAAAATCTTTACCAGCTGCTCCTCAGACAAAGAGGCCTTATTTTAATTAATAACTAAATGTCCTCTCTGTTCCGTCTTCTGGTATAGCCTTTCACTCTTCCCAATAAAAGTGAGCAGTTTGCAAAGTAGGCACTCTGATATATTCACTTAGACAACAATTAAAATTCTAGATTCTTGGACTCCATTGCTAGCTGGGAGTTTGCGCATTTCTCTGTTTTCCCGATGACATTCCGTGAAGTACTCGGGTCACAGAATACCACTTGAGGAAGATCACTGTAGCTGAGTGCACCTGTAATTCTCTATTAGCCTTCAAGTCACGCTTCTGCCTGCTCTACTGTGCTGAGTTGCTGCAGTGCTGACTTCTAAGGCTTACACGTCTCCCCATCCGTTGTTCTTTGAACTGCACTCGGGTGCGACGGACCCTGAGGAGACAGCAGTCGGAGATCACAAGCGGAAGTTCGAAGTTCGAAGGATGGATTCGCCTCCTCTTTTCCTTTATTCTGACAGGGGAAGGGCATCTCTTAGGCAAATCATCCAGCAACATTCCACAGTGCTGTAACAGTTTATCCTCTTGACCTTTTTCGAGTTTGTAGTTGGTGCTAGGTAACGCTAGGCGCTCACCACCACTGTCAGATGTTTTGGTTCCCTAGGCAACAATATATTCACTGAGTTATGTTCAAGTAAACTTCTGTGGGAGCACTCTGTTTCTTTCAGGATTCAAAGGTTGATTGCAGTGATTTATAAAAAGAGGGTTAACTACCGTAGTCGGATCAACAGATGAAAACATCAGAAGCAGCTCTACAGTAAAATGCTCTATGGGGCGGCGGGGGGGAGGCGAGGAATTTCAAACAGGGTGCCAGTTACAAGACAGCCAAGGTTCTCCAGGTAAGAGATAGCCAATGTCTGAGTATTAGAATGCTAAATAGGCCTTAAATCCGCTAGACTATTAAACTGAGAGAGTGAGGGGAGTAGTGGAGACGTCCGTATCAAACCTAACTCACCAGTTTCCCAAGCCTATGTTAATATATGTGTGTGACTCTATATGTAGACATCTACAAAGACACAAGAGTAGAACAGGTTGAAGAATGCTCATATATATATATAGTGGGTCAATACACATGGCCATCTTTGACTATTTCTATCATTCAGAGGTAAATACCTGAGCTTTAGTAGAAAGAATAGTGGGGATGAGACATTTTTCATTGGTGAATTGTGCTGTTTCTGCCATCATGACACAAGATTGATGGGGAATTTCAAAGTTTGGTTTTATTTTCATAGAAAAAAAATCACAGTTCATGGATTTTCTCTCTATTAGTAGTCTGAGGTCCAGAGTTGCACAGTATTCTTGGCAATGACAACTCTCTGAGTGTCTCCAAAGACTTTTAAAAGAAAAAGGAGTCTAGATGTTTTCAAACTCTTTTCTAAGCTCCTCAAATTTTTAACAGCAAGTTTGAAATATACTCAGGAGTTGAGAAACTTCTAAGGGTATGAAAACAGTACCATACATCTAATACTAGATGTTTCATGATAAGGAAGTATCTATGCTATCATGGATTCCAGGAACTATTTTACATTTAATATATCTGGGTTTTTCTGGTTTAGATTTTCAGTATCATACATTCTACCATATATAAGTGTGCTTTTATGTGTTTTGAGTGAAAAAATAAAAATAATGTATTTCTTTCATCTTTTTATTATATAGCACTTTATATCAAAACCAGTTAAAAATATTCTTCTTTTGTGGTTAGAAAAGATAACAAAATAAGCAGCAAGATATGTCATGTCCAGGTATAAGATTCCAGTGATGAATGTTATCATATTATGTACCTAAAATGCATCAATAAATTTAAAACAGTAATAAAAATATAAAAAATAAATCCTTACATAAAGTAATATTTTAGGGAACCTCTGCACTATGAGAATGGCTGTGTGAACTGCCTAATTGTCTACAACTTATTATAGAACATGAAGACTCTGCTTTGGTTACACAGAGATAATTAACTCTTTTTTTCTATTTTTCAACAAGTGTTAGAAGTGTTAGTTCCCAATGATGATAACTAAGAAGGAGAAAGCAAACAACAGAAAGAAATAAATTGATGAAAAAATGAAAACAAAGGTTATGTATATAGGTAAATAGAGGAGTTAAAGGGAGGGCAAGGGAATGGGGAAAAAGTAAGTGTCAAAATATATCATGTACAAGTGCTAACTGCCATTGAATAATGGTATCATAATGTACACCTAAAATGTACAAATAAACTTAATAAAGAAAAAAATCTTTCTTTTAATGCATTTATAGAGTGGTTGGTCAGTTGGTAAACAAAAAAATAACCTGATTTATGATGATTCGATTTAGGAGAGTTCTGATGTGCTGTTGAGTGATAAGTGTTTAGCAGAAGCCACACTTGGAGTGGCAGTCCTTCCCTGAGCTAGTGATAAGCTGTTCATCTCTCAAGATTCTGCTTCCTGACAGAGAGCCATGCTCTCAGTCAGCCATGGCTCATGAGCCAACCCATAGTCTTCAGTTCATTGTGCTGCTAAACTAAGGGGTTAGAGTTACGTGTATTAAATATAACTTTGACTTGAGCCATCCTCAGTGTAAGATGACACATTAGGATGAAAACTGATCACAATTTGACCAGCATCACTATTTCCCACCAGCCAGTGATTATCTGCACTGGGATGAAATCAAAGGACCTGTGATTTGAGTTTGCAGTGTAGGTGTGTGTGTGATAGACTTTGTCCTATAATGTTAATTATATGTGGATTATAGTGGCCACAGGCCCTTGGTGGAGAATGAAACATATAACATTATTCCAAATTCTAACATTTTTATGATCTAGGCTAAGTTGAGCATAAAACTCTTAAGAAGTTTAAAATAACATATATGAAGCATGAGAGGAATAGTAATTTTCAAGAATTGGTGTTTAGTAAAGACTGAGAAAGAATGATTGATATAACTGGAGCTTAAGCAACACTGAGTTTTAGAATAAATTACAGGAAGTTATCCTAGGTGTCCCTATTTTGTTTGAGAAACTTCTCACCGATCCTATGTGTTGTTTAGATGAAACCATACCATGAGTCCACATTTGCAGATTACTAGCTGATTTTAAAAGCAAGTCCATGAGTTAACTATACACATAGATTTCAGACACAATAGATTTTACATCTACATGGTTAATTCATGGATGATTTGATTAAAATGACAATTTCCTAATTCCTTGACATGTTGTTAAGTTTTACTTCTTATTTTCTAACCTAAAGATCAACTTAACCTGATGGCTTTTGTCAAAATATCTTATGGAAAATTAATTTTACATAGTTTGATAATTTTCATTACATTATATGTATGAAAGTTTGTATGTTTAGTTACACTAGTAAAAATTGGGGGATTGTAAAAAATAAAGAGTGAGTTAGAAAGCTTAACAATATGTTTAAGAATATGGATAGTTATGTATGCAGTGGCTGTCGTTTTAAAATCTAGAATAATCTGGGCCATTTTTTTTTTTTTTTTTTGCCAGGGATTTGACTTGTGAGGATTTTATAACTGAACACTGTGCCTGGGGGTAAAAGGTTACAAGCTTGGAATGGATCAGTAATGGAATGTGAGTCTCAGACGGTGGAGTACAGAAAATCTCAAAAAGTTAATAATGATTATTAAAATCTACCCTTGAGATTGAGGGCAATACTCAAAATGAAGTCACATTGGTTTTTTTCTGATAAATTATTTGTCTTACAGTGATGCTTATCTTATCTGCTTTAAAATAAGAAAATATGAGGTATAAGTAATTATAGGATAGTTGGTGGATTCTCTTTATAAATTTAAATACACTGATGTCAGACTATTTTAAAATGATCTCTATTTGCATATAATTTTATATTTTTATTCTTACATCATATAAAAGCATAGAGTTTCCAAATTATGTACTCAAACACTGTTGTGTTTTTTGTACACATTCAATACATGTCATCTTGTGCTACTTTTCTCACAATGTAAAAACAGACCTTGAAAATGAGTATTTAAAATGATAATAGCTAGACAACTTAGAGCGTTAATAGATTTATTCCAAAACACAGACTTTAGTGTTAACACTATGCTGACACCTCACTGCCATTTTCGAAGGAAACAAATTCTGCAGGTGATACGAAGACTTTTGAAATTTGTCTTCAGCAAGGTGTGGATCAACTAAAATGTAATTCAATATACTACATCAATAAAGCCCTGTTCTATTTTAAAATAAGCTGAAATAAACACTTTTCACTGCTGTATATGGAGTTGCTTTATATTCCACTACATATTTCTTCTTTCAGAAGGAGTAGCACAAAGTTGCATATGATTTTGGAATTGTATAATTCCAAAACCTATGAGCTGAACATTACACAAATATTTGAAGATATTTTATTTCTCTGCCTGATTTCCTTTAAAGACTTTTTTTCATGACCTTGATTCATTCTTCAGAAGTTTCATTTAATGTTTAATAATTCTACCTTTAATTAGTTTTAATTATTTTAGGACCCCCAAAATTTGTTTTGTTATGAGTAAGGCTATTTTTAAAGAACTGTCCTGGTGTAGACGCCTGCTTATTGTCTTTCATTCCATTCTCATAAAAGGGTTGCTTTATCTCCCAGTTTTTCGGCCTTGTATACCTGGCTATCTTTATATCAGGCCAAGGCCATTTCTCTGTGGTTTTTGCCCTACAAAATCCCTTCACTTTTGTCATTGCTCTTTTCTTTTATAATTTTAATTAACAGTGCTTGGTTTGATTCATGTCTGCATCTGCTACTGAAAATGAGGTTTTCGGTCCCTCTGCACTTTGTGTTCCCATTTCAAGCCTCCTGGTAATTAGATTATTGTTTACTTGAGACCTAAGACTGAGGAGTGATTGTCAGTGTTCGGAAGCATCAGTACAAACTATACAACACCTGACATCTGCTCCTTTCATGAGGTCATAACGGGCCATTTCTAAAATTTCTCTATTGTTTAACTGAATGTTTTTTCAGTGCATCCCATAATAGCCACTGAGGTATCGATCTATCAAGTAATGTACCTACATTTTCTGTGTTTACTTTAACACTGAGAGCTTATTAAAGTGCAATGGCTATTAAAAATGTCAGTCTTATAATCAGACAGAAATTATTTTCCCACATTTAGAAAAAAGAGAACCATCCCAGTTCAAACAGAACTCCCTCTACCCTCAGCAAGAGTCATAAGAAATCTTAAAGGATGCTATTTCCACTTTTTCTGAAATGTTATTCCAGCCTATAAGGAATGATTTAAATCAACCTATGCACAAATTGAAAAGAAAATGAAATTAAATAATAAAATTAAATTAATAAATAAAGTCCATATAAAGCCTAATTTAGAAAACATTTTTTTTAAATTTTGCTACTATCTATTTACAGAATAAGAAATATTTTCATGGCAACTTTTCTTGATGTACAAACTTCTGTGAATCACATAAGTGCATGAGATTATGAAAGTCTTTTTGACCTATTTCAGCTGACAAAGACAGTTTAGTTGAAATTCTTTCACTGCTTTGACTTTCATTAGTCAGTCTTTCCACGCTTGCAAATATTTGCTGCTGTGTGGTTGTTATCCAGAAAACTTTGTGGTCTGATTATCACTCCCATTTTTCCCTGTTAATCTTTCCTTCATCAACTCTTTTCTTATGGAATGTCATACATTTTCCAAGATATATAGTTTTGTGTCCATTGTTTGAAGTTTTGCTGTCATATGAAGTACAGTCTTGATTCCCAAGGATTTTCTTTGTTAGAGATCTATATGAAAGTACTTTTGTTTTCCCCATAATTAACTAGAGTTGCAACTCCATGATATTTGATTGATATTTCTAGGCTCAATTTCACCAGGCTAGAGTATCTACCTATCTATCTAATCTATCTATCTATCTATCTATCTATCTATCTATCTATCTATCTTCTTATTTTACTAATCAATTTTTCAAGCATAATTATATTTATAGTGCCTAGAAATCAATATCACAGCAAAAATGCATATGCCAAACTGCACATGTACAATTACAGAAAGTAGGCTATTTGTAGCATCTTATATAAGTAAATTCCTCAAATTTTTTAGTTCATATTTTGTGCAAAATGTTGAAACAGTATTGAATAAATGACCCATGTTACATGTTGACAGTTTATGAATGCAAATTTAGAAAATAAATAGTATTTACTTACATCTTATTAAATGTAAAGAGACTAATGAAATCAGAAAATTTGAACAAGAGTTGAAGAGTCAAAATTTTATAAATTAAAATTAATGCCATTTGGAGGAAGATGATTTTCAACTTTTGTTTTTGCTTTGAGTTTCACTGGGGTCAAAAACTTTTGCCAGTACAATTAAAAGTACAATATCATTTTATATATCTATGATCATAGAGTTTACTAAAAACAGAAACCAGAATGGTTGTCATTGTGTAAGGATATCTTTTTTATCTATATTTTAAAATGAGAATTAAAAATCCTTATGATCTCAATAAATTATAAAACTATTTAATAGTTTATTATTTTATTCTTATTAAATATATTATAATATATATTTACACATGAGTTTAACATTAAACACATGGAAATTAGCATTTTCGCTACTTTACCTATGTAAATTTGTTATAATTTGAAACAAGCGATATTAAGAAATCCGCATAATAGATCATCATGCTCCCTGCCCACTAGTCATTACACTTAGGTCTCTTGCATCATACAAAATTAGACTTTCATTATCCCAGTGAATTTGCGGATATATCTAGTGATTATAGACCTAAAGACAAATGACACTAGTTAACTTTGGAGGTCTTTCTGGGGTGAATAAAACAAAATTTGGTACCAGTGGAATAACTCTACACAGTTACTAAATAGCAATTCCTTGTCCTTTGTAAATGGAAATTTGAGATTTAATTCTCAATGCATTAGTAATCATTAGAATGACTAGAAAGAGGATATCTGAAATAAGTGTTAAAGAACTAAGATTTCTACTTTAAAATATGCAAAAGTTATATCATTTTCAACAGCCAAAGAGAAAATTACATGCCAGTTTGCTTGATAACCTATCATTTTTTTAAATGGAACATTACTTTAGTATAACTAACAAACAAAACTGCCCCTCAAAATAAAGATGTTAGTTGAACATGTGTGTGTTTGTGTGTATCTAATAATTTTACATCACTTCAATGTGGTGACAGAAGGATAAAAGTTAATTTAATTTCAAAGGGAAGCTATTATGAAATTATAGGAATAATAAGAATGTGAAAAGAGTTTCACCATCTCTTATTAAGATGGTCAACTTTGAAACTAATGTAAAGAAGAAGAGCTAACATATTTTTGATAAGCAATAACTCTCCCTTTAATAATTATATTTTAATAAACAGTCACATTTTATTAGAATAATTAATTAAATGAATATGCCACTTACCTAGTAGCACAGAAACCATGAAATTAAAAAAAGTAAAACAGAGGTTTAGTAAAGGAATAACTTGAGTGGTGATAGGGACTCTATCTTCAATGTCAAATCAACTGTAAAGTTGCAGCCACAGTACTGGCTACTTCTTGTAGGACCCACAGAGATGTAGTTATTCTGCTCTATGGTTTAGAAGGCATTAAAGGATGAGGATGCATTCTAAAAATAGATGGGAGAGGACATAAGAAAATGGAAAGACATCCTTTGTTTCTAGGGAGGAAGAATCAATATTGTCAAATTAGTCATACTCCCCAAAATACAATATAAATTCAATCCAATCCTGATTGAAATCCCAACAGCACATTTCACAGAGCTAGAAAAAATAATCCAAAAATTCATCTAGAACCACAAAAGATGTAGATTAGCAAAAGCAGTTCTAGGCAACAAGGACATGGCAGGGAGCATCACAATCCCCAACCTGTTACTATACTATGAAGATACTATGATAAAAACATTATGGTACTGCAAGGAAACAAATCATTCTTCAGTGGAACAGACTAGATGAATCAGAAATAGCTCTAGGCGTGCTAAACCACCTTATTTCTCAAAAAGGATTTAAATATCCTCAATGGAGGATAGTCTTTTTATGAATTGATGCTAAAAAAATTGAGTTTCAACATACCAAAGATTTAAAGTTAGCTCTACTTTCCTTATCATACACTAAACTAAAACCAAAGTGGATTAGATATAAATATTATAACAGAATAACTGAATCAGCTGGAAGATAGGTTAGGTAGAACTCTTGGAGACATTGGCTTAGGGAAAGACTTTATGAAAAAAACCTCAGCAGCACAACAACTGCCAGAAAGAATCAACAACTGCCAGAAAGCATCAACAACTGGGATCTCATGTTCTTAAAAATCTTCTATAAAACATGAGAAATCACCAACAGAGTGAAAGGACAACCTACAATATAGGAAAAAAATATTTACCAGCTCTCCCTCTGACCAAGGATTACTATCTAGAATATGTAAACTCCTCCCCTATTTTAAAGATTCAATCAAATATAGGCATCTGAAATAAATAGACACTTTTCAGATGAAGTAGTAAAGACAACAAAGGAACATATGAAGAAATATTCAACCTCGCTGATCATTTGAGAAATAGAGATGAAAACAACACTGAGATTTCATCTCACACCAGGAAGAATAACTACTATCAAGAAATCAACTGGGCCAGGGATATAGCTCAGTGGTTCCGGCATCTGTCTTGCAAGTGCAAGGACCTGGATTCCATCCCCGGTAACCACATATCATACTGGGTGTGAAGACTCACGCCCAGCAGCAATCAGTACCACATACCACAGTGCCAGGCGTGGTGGCTCATGCCTGTAATCCCAGCATTTGGGAGGCAGAGAGAGGAGGATTGCTGTGATGTGAGTTTGAGGAGAGCTCAGTGCCAGCCTGAACTACAAAGCGAGACCCTGTCTCAAAAAAACAAAAACAAAAATAAAAACAAACAAACAAACAAACAAACAAACAAATGAAAGAACAACAAATGCTGGTGGATCTACAGGGAAAAAGGAACCCTTCTCCACTGCTGGTAGAAATGCAGAATTTACAGGGAATGATTTTCCTTGCCTCTATAGGAAACTGCAACTATAAAAAACAATTAAAAGGTATTATTGAGATATGAGGATGAAGGGTTAGGGTTAGGAAAAGTCTTCTTTCTGACAAGTATCATTTATTTACCACAGTGAATATTTTTGATTTCATACAGGAGTAATTAATAAAATTTAAACTGTATTTCCTTTCTGATGAATGTTTTTGCCTGGGAAATAAGGATTGCATCTACAATTTTATTATGCCTTCATAAATATATGCATGAAATAATTTCTTAAAGGGATTAATTTTGGAATTAAAAGATATGAGATATATAATAACACCAAAATATTAAAATGTCCCAAACCTAGGATGTATCATCTTATAATTTTTTTCTATGATGTCCAGATAATTATTCTCTTAACAACCTTTGTAGTACTTTTCATGCTTTCAAAAATGACACCTAGGGCCGGGGAGTTAGCTCAGTGGTTCTGGCGCCTGTCTTGCAGGCGCAAGGACCCGAGTTCGATTCCCCGGTAACCACATAACAATACTGGGTGTGGAGACCCACACCCAGCAGCAACCAGTACCACATACCACAGTGCCGGGCGTGGTGGCTTACGCCTGTAATCCCAGCACTCAGGAGGCAGAGGCAGGAGGATTGTGATGTGAGTTTGAGGCTGAGCTCGGGGCCAGCCTGAACCACAAAGTGAGACCCTGTCTCAAAAACCCTAAAAAAAAAAAAAAAAAAAGACACCTAACATACAGGACAGATAAAGAAGGCATCTTCTTAATGAACTGTAGTCAATCCTCAATAAAATGAGTCACCTTACGAGCCCCCCAGTCCTGAAATGTGGAGCCAAAGAACGATGACCTCTAAATTTCTAGGAGTCCACGCTTTGAAAATCATCAAAACTCAGCTGTGTCATGCACATATTTCACAAGGGAGCAACTGACAGTGTAATACTGAGGACAACTCCTTGACTATGTCCCTATCACGGCTACATGTAGTAATAAGTACTCTAAAATTCTAGTTTTGTTATGGATGGTAAATTATGTTAATATAACATGAAATACTATTACTAAACAGGAAAGTGAAAATGAGTATTGAGAAACAAAATAGCAATTTCTGATATAATCCCAAATTAGTTTCCTTTTATTATAATAGTCTTCTTTATTAAATCCCAAAAAGGCTTTTATTACTTTACAAAGTGCATCTAAATTCCAAACCATTTCCTCCGAATGTATACCTTATTTTTTTTATTTTTCAATGCCAGAGATCAAACTTGGGCCCTTGTGCTTCCATGGTAGTCACGGTACCACTTGAGCTGAAGCCTTGGCTTTATCACTTTAAAACTAAGTGTGATCAACAAAACTACCTTTTGAGATTCTTATTTTTTGTCATATCATATTGGAAGAAACCAAATTTTCCTATAAATAATTAATTTCTCCTCCTAAGTAGTAACTTCTTTATCTTGCAACTCACTTGGAAAATGTCCATTCATTTTCAAAATCTTCCATGATTCTAATTCTCTAATGGCCAAGAGAGGCTCTATATCACTTCTTTAGTGTTTTTTTGTCCTGTCTAATACTTCTAAATTCCGCAAATGTTTATTGAGAACATTTCCATTTAATGAGATCATTTTTCATTTTAAAGTTATAATTTCAACATATATAAACTGTATAAAACTAGTGGTTTTCACTGAGACATAACCATACATGAATATATTGTGCTTTGAGTTTACCCCTCTCTTTTTTATCTTCCCTTTTTCTCCTTCTCTCCTTACAACTCCCATTCTACAAGAATCCTTCTACTTTCAGGTCATTTCTTTCCTCCTACTTTCCATTTTTGGCAGAATGCATACAGTACTTATCTTCCAGAGTCTGATTTATTATGTATGACATGATGTTTACTCTACAGTCCCATCCTGTAAATGGTAAAATTCCATTCATCTTTATGGCCACATAGTACTCCCATTGGGTACATAGACCACATTTTCTTTATCCATTCATCTGTTGATGGGCATTGAGGCTGATTCCATATTCTAACTATTGTGAATGATATATTTTATTTGGCAAAAATCTCAGAGATTATAATCTTCAATCCCAAAATCTTGCAATTTTACATATTGTCTTTTCCTCTGAAAAGTTAATATATTCTAAACTATCTTCCCCACCAGTTTGTTTAGTAGGGGAATAGGTTCACTGCTTATTCAAAGCCTTCAACTTTGTTTTGCTGGCATTCACTTTTTCTTTAATTTGAATATTTATTGGTATATTATGAATACACATCATCATAGCATTCATTGTTGAGAGTTTGTACCAGAGTATGACATGACTTGATTTGCATTTTTCCCCTTCCCCCATCCACCTTGCAACCTTCCATCCCCTATATGTATATATTTAACCCTCGTTATTTACTCCTACACCCTATTTCCTTTTGAATATTTTATATTTCACAATATCAATTACATATACTAGAAAGGATTTACATTTTAATATTCTCATACCAGAGAAAAGATAAAATATTTACACATCTGCCACATATTTATTTCTCCCTTTTAACTTAGTAACTGAGCAAAAGAATTTTGCACTCTTGAGTGCCAGATAGAAAATGAGGGGATTGGTGAACTTTTTTGATTTCTAAAAGTTTGTCTTTGAATATTTCTGGCCTTTAAACAATAGCAGAATCATATAAAACTTAAAACAAGAAAACATGATGTTGCTGAGACCCTTTGAAGCTTAATAACCTTTTAAGATAATCATCTATAGGTAAAAGAGTGTGAATAAGGTTTCAGTTGGAAACACCATCACTTGTTTATAAATCAATTTTTGTTCCTACACATTTGGACTTACACTAAGTCACTTTATATTTGCTGCTCAATGTAACTAAGTGGAATTACAGCATGCCTTGGCACCCACCTCTTCAAGGATATTTTAACTCTGAAATAGTTTATATATCTTTCTCCCTTTTCTCTGTCTTTTTCTGTCTCTCTGTCTCTCTGCCTCTCTGTCTCTCTCTCTCTCTGTCTCTCTCTCTCTCTCTTTCTCTATCTCTCTTTCCTTTTGAGAAAGAGCTTCAAAACACTGTAGGTTGGGTTTTGGTTTCTAACTGGGCTGTAGTGACTCTTCTACCGCAACCTACTATGTAGCATGAGCCACTAGGACTAGTTTTTGCCATCATTTTAACTGATGAAAACTGTAATTCTTGTGATGTTTTTAATCTTGTAGATTTAGTAGATGGATATGTATCTTTTAAAATGATCTAAATTAGAGTTTTTCTTATTGAATCAACTTCATACTTCATTAAATGTTCTATAACTTCCCTCATACATCAGTAGTAATCTTATGACCTTACTTAGTAATAGTGACAAAACAGCTGGCTGAATGCACCAAAGTACATTTTCATTAACAAGAAATTCAGAACTAAAGCCTATGCCAAATACAGGATACTGTTACATTTTGACAGGTAGTTACTTTAAGACAGATAGTCTTAAAATGTTATTTTAATCAAATAAATATATACTCTATCAGAAATTGCTTATGGCATAGAGATTATTTCATAGTAACTAGATGATAAAATAAGCATTCATTAAATCAATTGGAAATTATATATGTTTTAAATGATTTCTAAAAACAATGCTGTTTCTGTCTTTAAATCTTGTACTGGTGAGTATTTTATAATAACATGAATCTTTCTAAAAATATTTTTTATTTAAAAAATTATATTTTCTCCTCCCTGCCTACATTTATATAATATGAAGAAATAATTCTGAATAGAGTAAAAATGAAGATCTAGATATCTCCAAGCTCCATTGCTGTGATGCCCTGACCATGTTTTGATGGTCATGGGAATGAAGGAACAAAATTTCAGAGGATTGTCAGGGCAGACCAGAAATGATGTTCAACAGATGTTGTCACCAGCAGAGAGTCTGCAGCTCCATCAGAGTCTGAGATGTTTTCTAACTGAAAGGACTTTGGAGGTCACTGGTTCCTCACCATGTAAGATTTGCCAAGGAGACAAAGGCTCAGAAAATGTAAACGACCTATGAATAGTAGGCATTTTATGTTGTTTCTATTTTATTTCCACTGAGCTCCCGTTCCTATTTTTTGTCTTTTATCAACCTTAAAAGACATCTAACTTAATACATAACTTAGAATGGTATGTAAAAGTTCCTTTCCTGGTAGGCCTCTATTCTGCAGTCTAGCTGTACTCTGGCAGAAAACGACTAGTCAGATTTCACAAGGCATTTCCCCGTAATGGTGGAGCATTTGGCAGAAGAAAGAGGTCTACTGATGGCATCCTGGCTGCAGAAAATGGAAGAAGCTGGCAAAGAAGGGGTCAGAGAGTGGACACAGTTCCCAAGGTCAACCTTCAAGGCCCAGTTCCTCTAACAAGGCTCTCCCTTCTGGTGACTATTTAACTCTGAACTCTTTGATGAGTTAGCACTTCACAGCCCAGACATGAATCTGTTAGTATCTTCATCAAATTGATAATCAAAATTAACTGTCATAGATTCTAACCCAAGTAAAGAAAATAGCTTACTTCTCTGAAAATTAGAAAATAAAACATCATAAGACCTGCTAAAAACCAATCATAGAATAGATAATTTTTTGAAATTGCATTTGGAAAGCATATAAAACCAAAAAGAGACTGTAAAATCATGCAACTTCCTTAACTTTAAAAGTCTTGTATGAACTAAAACATGGACACTCTTCCCACAATCACAGATGTCAGACATCGCACTCCTATCTTGTAAAAATCCCATATCTCGTAATAAAATGATAGACTCTGAGTCATCATGTTTGTTTTTGGGATTTCTTAAGCATGCCTATTTGTTGCTATATTTCAATAATCTGAAATTTTTTGGAAAGCAGGTGAGTCAAAAATTTTTTTAAAGAAAGAGAAACTTGAGCGCTTGTTTTATATGAATCAGTCCTGAAGATGACTTAATGAAAATAAGCTGGTTGAAGAATATTTACTCCATCCAGTTCCAGTTTGCATATTCTTGCCCAGTTTCCAATTTTCTTCTATTAGCTGATATTTTATTACTTTAAGAATTAAGCTTAGGGATATAATCTATAATTCAGAAGAAGAAAACATATCTAATAGTCTTACTAAATATTTTCCACCTTACTTTTATATTCTCACTTCTGTACTCTATTTTTAACTCTGAAAAATTGTCCTAACCTGGAGGAACACACAAATTCTAAGAATTTTATTCCCTAAAACACATAAGAGAAACAGAAGCTACATTAAAAGCTACATTAACTGTCATGGGTGCTGATTTCATTCTTGCATTCTCTTAATAAATTACTGAAATGAAATCTTGGTGGGGAAAGTTATCAGAAGCAGGCCATAATTAAAGGATTTCAGCTAGCTTTCAAAGTACCCCAAATGGAAAAATACCTCACATGAATCAAACATGAATATATTTGCATAATAAAATTTACCTGTTCCTCCATGATCATGGTTAGAAAGTTCTCTCATAGTTTTAAAATTTCATTTCTGTTTTGTTTCAGTGCACTTGAAAAGTCCAACACTGTAAATCTTGCCTGCTGGAAAGAATGTTTATTATCTGTTTGACCTTGTTTAAGAACCTTAACTCTTTGGGTAAGGTTATTCTGTCAAACTTAGCTTTATTGTTCCTCAAATTAGCACTGATGAAAGCAAGAAGAATGTCAGGATCTAAATTCTACCCGGAGGGTAATGAAGTGCTACTTTAGCCGTGTTTAAGGAAAGCAACAGTATGACCTGATGGTTTTCAAGGAACACTCTATCTGAGAATAGAGGTTAAAGGACAGAGTTAGAATCGCAGAGGGCAGCGAGTAGGCAACGTGGTGACAGAGAGTTCACCGGAGATCACAGACTGATAAAGAGTCAGATTGGGAAGTTCAAAGTATTGAGAAGCTAAAGCCAAGAAGTTTGCTGTGTCACCTGACAAAAAGAAATGAGTTTATACTGACTCTAAATTTTTTGTTGTGAATTACTTCATGACATTTGTTGAGATGCAAAAAGGAATCAAAGAAAATTACATCTGGATAAAGCACATTGAACTTGGACATGTTGAGGTTAAGAGATATATTTGATTTCCAAGAAGAAAGTTTGAAAAGTCAGTATAAATTAAGGAGTATAAATATGAAGCAGAGTTGTTCTAAGCCAGTAAGCATCCAAATGTATAGTGTAGATTTAGAGAAGCACATAATTAAATATAAAGTTTGGGGACCTCAGAGTCTAATTCAGCAATACAAAATATAATTAGCATTTGCAAGGACTGAGTTCAATCTCTAGCATCAAAAATTAAGACACAAAAATTAATGATTATAAGATGTTTCCATCCTGTGAATATTTTTTGTAATGCTGTATTTTATGAAAAAGTGTCTTAAGTTCACTTCAACAGATATTTGATTCATTATGATTTAATGAAACAGTGGTTTTTAGAAGACATAAACTTCATCCACTTTACATGTAAATGCAACAATTTAATAACTTTACTGAGTGAAACAACTGTCACCATAAATCAATTTTCATACTTTTTTTGGTCCAGTGAGAGCATGTGCAGCCACTGAGACTTGATTCCCTTTGTCTCAATGCTATATATTCTGTGACATGTATAGATCAGAATTAATTGTCTTCATTACTTAGATATTTAGAATGTTTCTTTTTATAATTTAAATTTCACTGAATATAATTTTAATTATTTTTTTTGTTTTTTTTCATATTTTTTAAAATTAAAACCCTTGTTGGTACATTATGAATACACATCCTCATCACATTCAACATTGCGAGTTTGTGCCAGAATATGATACAACCTGATTCTCATTTTTCCCCTTCCCCCATCCACCCTGCACACCCCACCCCCTATATACATAAGCTTTGGTTTTTTTTAATTACTATCACATTATTTTTTACCTCATATTTACTCCTAAACCTCTTTCCTTTTAAATATTTTCTATTTCACAACATCAACAATACGTACTAGACCTCATTTACAACTTCTTTTCTTATACCAGAGAAATGATATGATATTTACACATCTGTGACCTATTTATTTCACATAGGAAATAAATGTCACATGTCCTCAAGGTACATCCATTTGAGTATGAATGACTCAATCTTATCATTTTTTATGGCAGAGTAATACTCCATTCTATAGAAGAAGCACATCTTCTTTATCCATTCTTCAGCTGATGGACATTTGGGTTGTTTCCAAGATGTAGCGATAACAAACTGAGGTGCTATAAATATGGGTGCACATATGTTGCTGTGAAATGAATCTTTTAATTCCTTTATGTATATGCCTAGCAGAGCGATGGCTGGGTCGGATGGGACCTCCAGTCCTAGCTCTTTGAGGAATCTCCGCACTGATTTTCACAGAGGTTGTATGAGTACAGCACTAGCAGTTACTTTCTTGGAATGCAATACTCAATAACATATGCTCATTTTCAGGATTTTGACAAATGCTAAAGTAAATCTCAAAAATTATATAGTTTTACACATATATAAACATTACAAAATAGTCCTTAGATATTGGAAGTTTCACTCATGAAATATTAGTATTTAAATTGCATTGGTTTACATACACTATATTGACTAGAATGAGACCTATCATTTTCTCTTCTCTTTTAATTGACTTCTTGTCAGCTTTTATTAATGTATTCTATATTTTAATCTTATAATTTTTCATCTCTTAACAATAAATAAATTCAGTATATCTTTATTTGTCACATATACTACAAAGATTTTCTTTTTAATTCATGTCTTTTGAATGTTGTTAAGGTTTTTAAAAATATTTTTATATTTTATTTATCCAAAACAATAATCTCATTCCAACTGAAGTTTTTTTATAGCTTTTGTATATACTTAATGTATTTGTTTTTATAACTTCCTCAAAATCATGACCACCTGCAATAGTTCTATAGGCCCCATTCAGCCCCTAAGACTAACAAACATTTATTACATGGTATTTATGTTCTTCTCTTTTTCTCTTGCCCAGAATTTAAGGTTAGAGCACATTATAAATTCTAGAACAAATTTAAATGTACTAAAATTTATGTGTCCTTTGAAATTATCAGCTTTTTCAGTCTTTCCATATTATTTCCCCCATTAATAGCTCCTTCTGACCATGAAGTGACATCTATGAAAACAGGATGTTTGTTTAATTACTATTTATTTTGTGAATTAAATGGTTTTATGTTATATGTAACTTTTCTTTAACGTATTCTGGTCAAGTTTTCCCTATAATCAAGACATACTGATTTCCCTCCTTAAGGAGATTTTGTCAGTAGGCAGCGGGGATGAAATTTCTAGCTGAGAAAACTAGAATGCCAACCTACCCATGATAATTAACCTACTTTTAATATTTAAGACAATGTCAGTGGGAACTATATAGGGCTATTTAAAACTATTACCTTTTCTAATATAAATAGGATGGTGCAGGACATTAGTGAAAATCCCTAAATAGTTCACATATACAACTGTCTTCATGTTCTATATAAAATGCTTCTATTCATTTCAAAGATAGCCCTATAATGATATGAAATATATGAAGAATTACTGCGTCTACAGAAATTTCACAATGGATTTCTAACATGGAAAGGTGTTATTTATTTTTTATTTGTCATTAATAGGGCAAAAATTAGTAAACATATGAAGAGGAGGCATTAGTATTTAAAATGAAGCCTTCTTTGAAGCATAAATGAAACTATTCAAACTATCAATAAACACCTTTTTTTTTCTTAGATGAGACCATCTCTCTCTATAAATGAAGAAGCAGATTTGTGTTTTTCTCCCAAAAATTGAATATAACCTGTAAAAGGCAGTTTTGTTTAAATATTTTCTTTGTTCTTTGTTTTACCTTTTTGTTTCTTTGTAAAATGCATTTCAGGCTCTCTTTTAAAATGAAATATTTATTATTGTCATCTATGTGTCACTTAACTAAGATTAGACAATTTTCTCAACACCTTAAAAAGTACTGAGTGTTATTTTATTTTTGTATGAATCTTAAAAACACATCATTAAGATTCTCTGAGGTGAATTATGTGGCCTGCACAGTGACAGGGCCACCACTGCAAAATAAGTACCTCACACAGGCACACTCGCACACGCAAATAGACACACACACACAGACACATGTGTGCCCCCCCACACACACATGTTCAAAAACAAACATTTGTTAGAAATTATTTCTTACCACCTACACATCAGGTTTTGTTTTGAGGGTTTTGAAGCAAGCTATGAAGTCACTAAGTACTATTCTCTCTGTGTCTTCTGAAGATATTTGTATAAATTTGATATCCTTCAATTACTAATTTTCTTTATGGAATTTCCCAGTGATTCCATAAGGAACCTGTTGAAAAGCAGTGATTACAACCTCAATTCCTTTAAGATCTTCAAGCATATTCACATCTCCTGTTTCCTTTAAATTAGTTTTGATATTTTTCAAGGAATTATGATTTAGAATTTCTAGAATAATGCTACTCCTGCTATTTTGTTGAGTGTTGCCTGTTCTACATATAGAAGCCTGCAGGCTTGAATTTATCTGTATCTTGACATCCCAAGCATTCTCATCTATTAGTCTTTTTGTAACATAAGATGTATCTAGAATTTTCATTAATCTGTTAAATAGACTTTGCTTTTTAAATGAAGTGATAATGCATAGTTTTGTAATGAACAGTTAAACTATTCTTAATTCACTTTTTAAAATTTCTGTTGTATCAATTTTTTGTTTTGATTTCTATTTATTCACAAAACACTGCTTTTTAAAGTTTCTTTGGTATACTTTTTTCTTATCTCTTCATTTTTGAAGGTGTATATTTTATTAATAGTAGTAGTAATATTTTATTAATGGTTAAATTATTACATGAGTATTGACTTCACACAGTCCAGAATGAGGCTATAATATTGCCAGAAACTTCTCCATGAGAGGAGTACAGCTCCACTGTCTCTGACCCAGGCTTTTGGGTCCTTCTCCCCTTTGTAAGCTGGTGGGGCAATGAGATGGGGAACATATGTATGTTTTAGTTACTTTTCCACCACTAGAACAAAATATGCACTCCAACTTCTACAGGAGGAAATGGCTTGATTGGCTTGTAGATTTATAGTTTCAAACCATGGTCCATTGACTCCAACGCAGAGCTAGCTTGGTAGGCAAGCAATCATGGCCAGCTACTCAGCCTGTGTCACAGGAAGCAGAAGAGAAGCAAGATCTCAGTGATGCACCTTACCACCTAGTCCCTACCTAACAGCACATTCAGTTATGAATATCAGTTGATTGACTCACACATCCATATAGGGTCCCCTTGACCCAATCATCCTACAAGTCTCTACTTCTGGACATAAGAGATTTAGGGAGATATTTTCAGTCTAATCCAAAATTTTCTGAATCATATCATGCAAGGGTACCTATGCCTTAAAAAGATTGCCTTTTTTAGGCTCTGTTTTTTTTTTCCTACAGAAAAATAGTTCTGAAGAATATCTAATTGTAGCATGAGAATTTAAATTTTTTTTAAAAATTATCTTATTTTTTTCTTTGAAGAAAGAAAATTTAATTTAAAAGACTATATGTGGGTTTTGAGGGCATACTTCAGTAGCACTTAAATAAAAATAAGGCATCTATTGTGCCAGTTCACTTGAGTAACTGAAAATTTTTCTCTTTTAAGTAAAATTTTTCTCTTTTAAGTCGCAGTGATGGAAAAGCCTCCAATAGTTTTAAATATATGTAGCACTAGTGTTCACTTTTTGGCTAACCTGGGCTACAGTCAATTAAGAGGAATTTTCTTGAGCCACATAAAATATTTAGTAGTTAATGCAAGAATAATAATTAAATTAGAAAACTTGAGGGGTTTATTAACAATAATAAATGCCTGTCTTCACAGACACTGAGGTGTTGGTAAGCTGAAATATTGTCATTGATTATAACTGCATTTCACTTACCAGCCAAACGGCACCATTGCATGTCATTTATGGTAAATATGGGCCTTGATCTAATGGACTTTGGGGATTGCAGCAGGCAGAGTTAGCACAGGACTCCCTTGTGTTCTCTCCTCTACAGCATTCTGTGGTTATCTAGGCAGCACCCACATAAGCACTGAATAACTGAGGAATGAAAAAGTACCACATTGCTGATCATCACATAATAATGCTAAAATTTACAGTATCATGAGGTTGATATACAGCCTGTAGGTCAAAGGTTGGACATGGCTGACATACTCTACTATAGCAGAATTACGATTATTATAATTAGACTTTGTGTTTTAATGTAAAGTTAAGGTGAATTGTACCAATTTTATTTCAGACTTTTGAAGAAAATACTGTATTTTTAGAAATACGTGTGCTGATGTACTTTCTTCTTACTAGCAGTTTCTCTTCATTTATTATTATTTTTTTCTGAGACAGTGTCTTGCTTTGTAGTTCAGGCTGGCCGTGACCTCCTCATGTAGCCCAGGTGAGCCTTGTACTCACAGCAATCCTCCTGCCTCTGACTCCTAAGTGCTGGAATTACAGGCATGAGCCACTGCACCTGGCATTATGGTATGTGGTATTGCTTACTGATGGGTGTGAGTCACCATATCCAGCATTGTGGTATGTGGTTGCACCCCCACCCCCCTAGCGATCGAATTCAGAACCTTGCACTTGCAAGGTATGCACCAGAACCACTGAGCTAAACCCCTAGCCCTACTTACTATTTTCTTTTCTACTGAAGATCACACCCAGGACCAGGGCTTCACCCAGACTGCTAAATGAGTACTGTACCATTGAAGTGAATCTCCAGGCCAAGGCTTCTGGGTATTTGCATAAGTACTTGTAGAGCTATTGTAATTAGGTGTTAAGAAATTGAATTAAATGCTCAATGTAAAATAAGGTGAAAGGGGAAAAGGTTGAGATTGTAACAAAAAAGTAAGGAAACAAATTTTATGTATATGGGGGGGTGGTAGGGTGGGTAGGGCTATGGGAAAAAATGAGAATTAAGTTGTGTCTTATACTGGTACAAATCCCCATTATGGAGTGTAATCATGATGTGTATATTTAATGTACCAATAAAGATTAAAAAAAAGAAATTGAATTAAACATTTGACAGTTCATAAACTGTATCATTTATAAATATAAAAATAATTTAAAATAATTGTTTAAAATATGTTAACATGCACATGTACATTTTTGTCACACAATGTGGATAAGATAGTTTTCTGGCACCACTCACTGATTCAAATACTCTAAGTTTGGTTACTTAATTTAATGTAATGTAATTCATTTTATATTGTCAGAGACAGATACATAAACAAGACTGCATATATAGAAATTTATTCATTTAAGAGCTCTATACTTCCTTGATCATTTGTATTTAAATATTTTAAACATACTTTTCTTAGTTGTAGTACCTGCAAATATAATTTTACCTTATGAGTATATTGGACTCTTCTTAATAAATTTCTTTGGTATGAGAAAATAAAGACGTAAATGAGTTCTAGAATTGTATGTTATATACTGTGAAATAGAAAATACTCAAAGTGAAATAGGATGAAGGGGGAAAATAATGAGATTATAACAAAAAAGAAAGGAAATAAATTTTATGTATATAGGTGAGTGTTAGGGTGGGTAGGGCTATGGGAAGAAATGAGAATTAAGTTGTGTTTTATACTGGTACAAATCCCCATTATGGAGTGCAAATATGATGTGTATATGTAATGTACCAATAAAGATTTCAATTAAAAATAAATTTATTATATATTAATATATCTAACTTCTCAGTCTACATTCAGGACATATAATTGAAGTTGTGTATAAATGTGTGTGTGTGTGTGTGTGTGTGTGTATAATTGTTTTTGAAAGTGATTTTAAAAATTTTCAATGTCTTTGTGTTTTTCATGTTTGTTAGTTTTTGTGTTCTTTTAGCTCTTCCAAATTCATCTTATTTTGATTGTGGTTCAAATGAAACAAATAATTGCAACATATACTCACTTAGAAGTAGCCAGGACATGGAGTTCCATTCTTGTTTTTAGATATATATCTACATCATGATCATGTTTAGCAGAAAATTTAAAAATGGCTGACATGATTTTCTAACCAGAAGATAAATTTCTGACACATATTAGTAATTTGTTTCATGGCTTCAATCAGAAATGTATCACCAAAAACCAGGATAGAATCCATTTGAGTTTGCAGTTCACAAATTAATTGGTCAGTTATTTATAAAGAAAAAAAAAAAAAGAAGGAAGAAGTCAAAGGAGCTTATTGTGATGGAAAGCTTTCTGAGTAAATTGCTTTTATTTTTTGCTCAGGGTGACAGAAGGCTATTGGTATATGTTATTTCTGTCCAGTCCTTTTCTTTGCTCAAAATATTTTTTTAATATTCTTTTTACAACTGTGACATTCTCATACTCCCACCAAGTCATATTAGGAAGAAAGATAGAAGCAATCTCTATGTCTGGGCTAAATAATTTGCTTCTCTCTTTTATCTCAGAAGATTGTTGGTGATGTTATGCAGTTACTTTTTCTGTTTGAGTGAAATGAAAAAGTGTATAAGCCAACCATTTGAAAAATATTCCACTTTTTGTTCTCAGTTTTGAAAATTATATATGAATTTTCCTATGTATGATAGTATAAAATAATTCCATAAAATCTCTAATCCATCTTTCATAAAGATATAGAATCTGATTTTACTCTTCTTGAATAGGAGTTGAGTTTAATGTCTAAATTCTAACAAAGTGAATATCTTGAAGGCACACCTGAGGCTAGATTAGAAAAGATGGCACAGCTGGATATGGTCATGCAAGTCCATGATCATAGCTCTCTGGGTGGCTGAGGTACGAGAATCAAAAGTTTGATTTCAGTCTACGTAATTCCATGACTTAGGCAGACTGTGCCTCCAAACAGGTTAAAATAAGGAGTAAAGGGCAAAGGCCTCAGACTCATTTCTGATAGAATGGATTGAAAATGAGGTAGCATAGATTCAACCTGATTCACTCTCTTTTTGTACTTCCACCTTTGTGTGCTGCGTCACCTAGGTAAAAGATACTCTTCTATCCTGGAGCCATTTTATT
This sequence comes from Petromus typicus, assembly GCA_004026965.1. NCBI lineage: Eukaryota > Metazoa > Chordata > Mammalia > Rodentia > Petromuridae > Petromus > Petromus typicus. The sequence continues at coordinate 69,986 of PVIR01004549.1, forward strand.
GTAAAGATTATGAGACTAGAGACTAGAGAATACAACGACAGATGCCCAAGCACCCCATCTGGAAAGTTCTACATCCCTTCTGTAACAGTTATCAGACATAAACTTGAATCATTGAATCTCCAGAAAATGACCCAGGCTCACTGAAGACTCAAACATGATGGAGCAGACCTAATCCAGCCTCTGCTTCTAATGCATAAAATAAACAGTCATTATGGTCATTTTGTTGCCAGTAGAATCAAATGGCTGGTTCCAGTGCTCCAGCATGTTTTAGTGACAATTAACAAATACATTGTTTCTAGATGGAGGAAATATTGTCACATGACAACAGTAATTATCTACACAACTAAAGTTCTGGAATTTCTAGTTGTGCCTGCCTTTACAGTGGAGATGAACATAGCCTTTAGAGATACATAGCACTGCTTGGTATCTTAGATAATTTACTTACTAGTATATTCCTTTTTCAAATTTGTGCTATATTGTTTCAATTCTATATTAGTACTAATACTAAACTTTGAAAGTTTTCATGGTTTTCAGCAACTGTTTCAATAAAATAAAGAAGTATTATCAATCTTTTTGAAAATCATTTGTCTTTTCTAGATATTGAAAAATATGAAAACAACATATCTTCATATAATAAAATATTCACAACTTGTATGGATTCATTTTTTAAAATTATTAACCTTATTAGCAGTCTGAGAAAAAAATATATATCTTAAGTATAAACAACTGATGCTTATAATCCTGCATGCAAAAACAAACCACAGGTAAGTATATCTCATTTAACTAATTCTTAGCCTGAATGATGAGAAATATTCAATATATTTTATATGTTTTATTATTGACTATCTTTTGCTAAATTTATGATGAAAGAAATGATATCTTCTGCTAATTAATACCAAAAATCAATTGAAAATACATTGTGCTGTAAATTTGTTTCATTACTAGGTATTGAGTTAAAGACAGCAATAAACAAGAATAGACTTGAGTTCCTTCTGTGCTTCAAGCTTGTGTATGTCTGTTTCCATCTCTCCACCTCACCCCAGCCTAACACCATTGTGAGCAGGACACAAGCAAAATGTGACCCAGAGAAGTCATTTTTCTGGGAATCAACATGGTCTTTATTAACAATGAAGCATTTGGCTAATTTCTAAGTAATTAAGATTGACCATTCTGAACACAAATTTGATTGTGTAATAAAAACTTAAATAGTCTCTGCATAAGAATAATACTGTCCAGTAACATTCATTTGATTATAAATTGTACTTCAGAAGTATGTTTGCTGTATATTCTCTGTTTCTGTAATCGCAGACACGTGGAGAGTATTATTTCTTTTTACAGAGATTTTTTGTTTTGTTTTGTTTTCATTACTAAGGATTAAACTCAGCAACTTGTGTTTGCGAGGCAAGCACTTGAACCCCTGAGTGAAATCTCCAACCAAAGACTATTATTTCTCAAAGTTGTGACTCAACATTGTGCCATTAATACATACAATTATTTTTATTCCAACAAATTGCTTTAAATCTTGTGACCTTTTAATATATCCCTAATCATTTTTTCCAAGATTTAGGCTTCTGAAGGGAAATTAAATTATGACATTTATAGTGAATGATAACATTATAAAGAATTTATTCTTCATGAAAAATGACTTTAATTGCTGTTCAGTGTATATTAAAGTTATTTCACAAATTATCTTTCTTATACTGTGTAGATTACCCCTTACAGAATGTTACAGTGAATTCTATATCTATAATACCATTATATTTTATAACAAAAACTAATAGAAAAAGACTGTGCTACTTTGACCCTTGGCTGGCATTCTGAGTAGAAGACATTCCACAGCTTCTTCTTAGCCCATTTTCCAGGTCTAGATTACATCATCACTATTTCTTCATTACTTATCTCCAGTCTAATCATGACAGCATTAGGTATGAACATAATTTTCTAGTCTTGTCAGCTTATAGCATACTGGCAGACAGCTCGTGCCCTGAGGATTTCTGGGAAGTCTCCTGATGATTTATTCCTGAAGATCTCTCTGTGACTTTGGCATAAATGGGATCTGTCAACTCGGCAGGAACCGCTAAATACCCTTAACTAAGCAGCACAGCTCTCTGGTTAGATAACATTCATCTGTGATATGTGCTCATGCTGCAAGGTGAGTCTCCCTGGGATTTGCAGACTGAAATTTCTTTCTATGTGAACCCAACTCCCACGTCATTACCCGGGAAAAATTACCTCTCTTTAAAGGTAATTAAATAATCATAACAGGGACATGGTGGGGGGTATCACAACTCTGAACCTGAAACTATACTATAAAGCCACCGTGATAAAAACTGCGTGGTACTGGCAAAGTAACAGACCTGAGGATCAATGGAGTAGACTAGAAGATCTAGAAACTACTCCAGATACACTGAGCCACCTCATCTTTGACAAAGGAGCCAAAAATCCTCAATGGAGGAAAGATAGCCTCTTTAACAAATGGTGCTGGAAAAACTGGACTTTAACTTGCCAAAGACTAAAACTAGATCTAACTCTTTCACCATGTACCAAGCTAAAATCAAAGTGGATAAGAGACCTAAATATTAAAACAGACACTCTAAACCTACTGCAACACAGGTTAGGTAAAACTCTTGAAGACATTGGCTTAGGGAAAGACTTCATGAACAAAACTTCTACAGCACAGGAATTGGCTGAGAAAATCAACAAATGGGACCTCATTTTTTAAAAAAGCTTCTGCACAGCAAAGGAAACCACCAACAGTGCAAGTAGGCAACCAACAATGTGGGAAAAAATCTTTACCAGATGTTCCTCAGACAAAGGGCTACTATCTAGAATATATAAGGAGCTCAAAAAAATCAGCCCACCCAAATTTAATGACCCAATTCAAAAATGGGCATCTGAAGTGAACAGATATTTTTCAGAGGAAGAAGTAAGAGCAGCTAAGAAGCATATGAAGAAATGCTCAACATCATTAGTCATTTGACAGATGCAGATGAAAACAACATTGCGATTTCATCTCACTCCACATAGAATGGCAGCCATTTCAGAATCAGCCGACGGCAAATGTTGGTGAGGCTGCGGAGAAGAAAGAACCCTTCTCCACTGTTGGTGGGACTGTAGACTCATACAACCCCTGTAGAGATCAGTTAGGAGATTCCTCAAAAAGCTAAGATTGGAGGTCCCATTTGACCCAGCCATTGCCCTGCTAGGTATATACACACAAGAATTAAAAGACTCATATCACAGTGACATTTGTGCACCCATGTTTATAGTAGCCCAATTTGTGATTGCTACATCTTGGAAACAACCCAAATTTCCATCAGCTGGAGACTGGATAAAAAAGCTGTGGTTTTTCTTCAGAATGGAGACTTAAAGTGCAGGCTGAAATTGCAAATTTCAGTCTGCACTTCTGCCATAAAAAATGATAAGTTTGAATCATTTCTACTTCAATGGACATACGTTGAGAATATCCTCGTAAGTGAAATAAATAGGGCACAGATAGGTACATATCACATCTTTTCGAGAAAATAAAGATGTAAATGAGCCTAGCATTGTATGTTATATATTGTGAAATAGAAAATGCTCAATGTAAAATAGGGTGAAGGGGGAAAATGTTGAGATTGTAACAAAAAAGTAAGGAAACAAATTTTATGTATATGTGGGGATGGTAGGGTGGGTAGGGCTATGGGAAAAAATGAGAATTAAGTTGTGTCTTATACTGGTACAAATTCCCATTATGGAGTGCAATCATGATGTGTATATTTAATGTACCAATAAAGATTAAAAAAAATCATCATAGAGGAAAAGTCAACAAAGATGAATAAATGATTAAATAAATGAATACTTAAGCAAAAGTACCCATTAACAATTTAATGAATGTGTCATGTAGAGGATATCACTATGTGTGATATAAAACATTTAGTCAAAAGGTCACACTCAGTTTCTGCTCTCCGAACTCATGCTATTGTTGTTTGGAATAAAACACTTTATCTCACTGATATTCTAGATTATTCATATGAAAATGAAAATCATTTACTGCATATGTCTGCTAGGATAGTAAATAGGAACATCTATATTAAAAAGCATCATGTTGCATCTCTAGAATAACTAAATTATATATATATATATATATATATATATATATATATATATATATATATACTCTGTCCTGCAGTAGATGATATTGGCATTGCTCTGAACTCTTAGGTCAACCCTCTGGGACCCACAGAGCCATTTGCTTCTGAACTGGGTAGTTATCCACCTACTTGTAGCCGTGTTTGCATATAAAACAAGGTCTCATTTATTTTTTAGTGAAGGTGTGTGTCTTACATAATTGAAATTGATGCTTGCTAAATTTGACTATATGCACATAAATCTACAGAAGCTACACTTGACTGGGAAAAGTGCTTTCGAAGGAGTGTAGTAACTAAGTTTGCCTTTTCTGGTGTCCCTAGCTCTTTGCAGGAGTGGCTAGTATTACTTCCCCACAAGGTGCAGAGACAAGTACTGTAACTGATCTCGGGACGAGGAGCTTGTAAAGTGTCTAGAATCCCAACTCCATCACCCTGAAAGGTCAACAGAATTGCTCTGTATGTGTACATGAACTTCCTTTTATAAGTTACAAATCATGTCCAGCATTCACGGTTCATGTTATGCCACATGTAGCAACTTATTTTTTTGCTGTGGTAATAAGGAACTGTCATTGCCGTCTTGCTTTTACTTATATATTCTCTTTGCATCTTGTGACTATGATTGCTATTCTATTGACTCTGTTTTCATCTATTAATTTGTTTTACTTGTAATCCTTTTTTTCTCTGTTAACCTAAGAGGAGCAGAGCAAGGGTGGGTGGGACACAGTTTCCCTTAGCTCTGGTAACTTAATCACTTACAGTGAGTTCCTGGAATCAGCAGCATCTTATAGGACCTGAGAACTTGCTAGAAATGTAACTCTCATCCAGACTTACCAATCAAACTCTGCCCGTTAACTCAGGCTCCAGGAGGTTTCCATGCTGATTGGTTTCTGAGAAGGGCAAGTTGGGCACTGAAGTTTAGTTTCAGATCAGGTCTTCATGACTGTGTGATTACAGGAATACAAATGATCTCTCTAACTTACTCAGAAAATCATAAATCATCAAGGAACAATTTCAAAGAATTTCAGTTACTGATGTCTCTCTTCTGCATGTCCATGTGTATGTTTTCACAGTCATCAAAAATGTCTTATTTCAAGGAATGTTTTTTGAAAATCATATTCTCAGGAAAAGCATTCAAATAAATTAAGTGAATAAAAAGCACACATAGATATATCATGCATAGGTATAAATTATCAGTGATGAGTGTGATCATAATGTATACCTAAAATGTGCTGAAAGACTCAAGAAGGAAAAAAAGGCACATAATTATTGATTATTGCTAGCATTAAACTTTTTTTAAGTTTTATCAAATAACTTTTGCTATTCCATCATATATTTTAAATAATCATAAGATTTCTAAATTTCCTCTGTATAGATATAAGTTTAGCTATAGGTACGTGTATATACACATATTATATATACATAAAAAACATTAAAATACAAATCATAATCATAATCATAATCAAAGATTAAGAGAGGCCATAACTAAGTGGTACCATTTAGGACTTTTTTATGCCATTATATTTTCAAATTTACAACTTATGATATGAAGAAATAACTAAATAAAATTTCATTATTTAAAAAATATACTTGATCCTTGATAACTACTGATAACCATATAATAAAATGCTTAAAAAGTATTAAACATTTTATACAACACTTTATTTTATCAATATAAAGTGGTATAACAGTGAAATTGCACATCTAAAATATATAAAGCCATTTAAAATAATTTTTTGAGCAGATGTGATAGTGCGTGCCTATAACCCCTGCACTCAGAAGCTGAAGCAGGAGGATTGCCTTGAGTTCAAAGTCAGCCTGGGCTCCCTATTGAGCTCAGAGCCAATCTGAATTCCAGACTGGGACCTTGTCTCAAACAACCAAAAACTTTTAAATTGTGTTTTTAATAAGAAAAAGGTATATATAACATTTTTATAAAGCTCTTCTTGAAATTCTGATGAATTTTCTATAAAATGAAATGTTGCCAACCAGGTTCAATGTTTTTTCAAGGGAATGAGATAAAAAGGATAACAACAAGCCAAAATAAGTTGATCTTAATAAATGTTCAAAAATCTTCACAATTTGACTTATAAAATGAAGTGTCAGATTAATATATCTTGAAAATTAAACAATTAAGGAAAACACTGTGACTACTCTAAACATGCGTCTGATAATGTTTTAAGTAAGATAGCCACAGAAAATGAAAGATATGTTGCCTTGCACATGTATCAACAGCATAAATTGAACTCTCTACAATCTCTATATAGAAGAGACTGGTTATGAAACAAGAACTATTCCAACAAGAAATAAAGGGATGGTTTTTCATGAAGACATGAAACTTCAGGGTTAGTGTAACAGTGTATTGAATGCCTTCCATATGGCTCTGGATTTCAATGCCTCTTTACAAACTGTGGGAAGGGCTGGTCATTTTGTTGAACACACCAGAATGTGTTCAAACCCATACACAGGGGTCCATTCTTCCATATTGTTATGAGGGCTTTAATATCCTCGTAAAAAGTGGGGAATCCAGGTTTTCAAAACCTTCAGCAACAGGTAAAAGAAACTGCTCTATGTGTGCTCTGCTGAAGGTTTTCAATATAGATGAAGTGTTGAAATTCATAGAGGAAGCGAGAAAGAGAAGTCTGATTGCAGCAGTCAAGGCCTCTGGGTGGTTCTGAAGCCAGACGGTCCTAAGTGATGGCTACAGACCAAAGCTAGTGACACAGACTATTCATTCCATAAACAGACACAGCCACCCGGGCACACCCACACACACACTTTCTCTTTATTTTCAACTTGAAGATCTTTCAGCAACTATCAACATGGTAAGAAAGAACACACCATGAGTCTCAGACAGATTGAAGGAAAAAAGTACAAAAGAACACCATCCGGTAGTGAACAGAGACACATGCTAACTCCTTGTGTTTCTGCACCTGGACATTCCAAGAAATGGAGAGCCAGAATTTTGCACTAAAGGCAGTCAGAAGTAGTGTGATTATTGATATATGTTCCACAGGCATGAGAGTGACTGTGGCTATTTTTCAATGACTCTTTTGTTCTTTATAGAATCTCACAAAAATTCATGGAAATGATAAGTTAAATGCCATTTTGTATTTTTCCCAGACAAATTTGAAATTATGAGTGAAATTTAGCTTGTCTTTACCCATTGCATTGTCCATCCAAGTCAAGGCACTTATCATGAAATATTTAAAACCTTGTCTTACTCTTGCTCTGTGCAGTGTACTTTTGCAGCCACTTCTTATAACTCAGTAATCCTGAAAGAATATTTTGCATAACTGATGCTTCTTTTTGCTACCCTCACTTTATTAAATGACACATTAGGATTAAATCGTTTTGTTTCAAAATCTCTGCTTTATAAAGCATTTGCAGTTCTTTTGCAATGTTTCGATGACAAATATGTTCCTTACTATACAAGAATATTTTGAGACTTTACACACAAATATTTTAACACTTTCTTTTCCAAATAGGCTGAGAAAAAGAAAAGCCAAGGGCATAAAGAAGATGATCCTTCAAATATTTGAAGAGGTATAATACAATATAGAAAATGTCCTGGCTTCTAAACTGCAGAACTAGGACACACAGGTGTAAATATCTGGCAATCTAACTACAAAAGCAAGTCTTACTAACATTTCTTAAAACACAGTTCATTCAAGTTGTGAGTGAAAGAAAAATACAAGTAACCTTTGGGAATCACTATCTGAATGAGATTCCAAAGCACACATGCACCGCAGAACTGCTGGGCCATTTTTCTCACTGAGCTGATTTTCTCACATTGGCAAAGGAAAACAGTCTAAGTATCCTTGATTACTCTGGGTTTGTAGCTGAATCTTTCCACCCTCTGTGCTCACAGCAGTCTTCCCTATATCTCTCTCAGCATCACTTCTCTTTGTCTAAGGACAGAGTCATGTTACATTCAAAATATTAGTGAAAAGCTTTGGTAACTCAATGTAAACATCAATGCAACAGCACCATAAAAGTGAACAATACCTCAAGTCCTCTATGCTATATTCAGTATTTC
>PVIR01004550.1:0-78193 GCA_004026965.1 Petromus typicus
TGTGTATTTATTGGAGTGGAGTTTAAAGATCTCAGATCTTTAATCTTTATATCCCTAGCCTTGAGTTCATTGCATGACAAATTTTGAAGATTTTCTCATTTGTGGAATGAACTGAACCCACTGTATGTTATTTTGGGCTATTTTCCAAAGTGTTTCAACAGAGATGTATATTCAAATACATCATAGCTGGCCTTGACTCTGCCATCTTGAATGCTTTGATTCCAAATTGACTCGCAGAGATTCTGAAAGTGTTGGGCTGATAGAATCTGTTCAGAGATCTTGCATGTTGATTCTCTGATTTTGTGTGGAAAGATAACCAACAAATGCAGACGCTCTTTTCCAGTGGAAAACAAGAGGTCATGTAAGATGTCACCCCTCTGGGACTCTCCCAGCCCACTAAAGAAGGGTGTCTGTCTTTGCGAGTTGGTACAACCATAGTTGAATGGTAGCTGTCACTTTCTTCTCACATTATTTCTGAATGAGCATAAGCCATCCATCAGTGCTTAAAGAGTTTTCCAACAGTACATTGACCTTGAATGCGGCGCATTGATTTTCAGTAACGCACGGCAAATAGGGTCGTTACTGAGTCACCCAACAGTGAATGTGATTTGGAACAGATTTCTGAAATTCCAATAGGGTGCCACCTGCCTTGGGTGATGGATCAGCCTACTGTAAACCATCAATCCTTCGCAGGGGCTGAAAATGGTGACACCTGTATGAAATTTATCATTATGTGCACCACCAGGCAAAGCCTAAGACCAGAACAGGGCTTTTTCCACGATGGTGGGACCCTTGTGAAAGTGGTCTGTTTTGTTTGCAGCAGCAATTATTTACTGAAATGCTATCTCGAGAAAGACACACTGGTGGAGGTGACAAAGATGTAAGCACTATAGGGAATTACATCTGCAGCGAGGATTGAGCGATAGATAAAAAGCCTGTGTCTTAAGCTGTTAGAGGTTAACGCCAGATCAATTAAGGTGATTGTTTTTTAGATTGCACTGGACAAATGTACACACACAAAGGGGACGTTAGCATGATGAGAAGAGAGGAACAAAGAGAAATCAACTGATGCCAGACTTCAAATCACACTGCAAATGGTCCTGTGTCATGAAATGAAGCATTCCATTAATGACAAGCATCTATGTGAGCATTTAGGTCTTTTGATAGTTTAGTACAAGACCCAGAATAGAGAAAGAGGTTTTATTAAGAACTAGATAATCCTCAGGGCCATGCTAATTTTGCAATAATACAGTTTTGCAATCTGTATCTATCTTTTTCAAAGGGATAGTGCTGTCGTAAGTGGCAGTGATTGTCACTTACAGAGAATCTGTTGCTTTGCAGTTGTCACTCCAAGCACACTGTAGGCATTATGCTAATTTGCTAAAAACCTCAGTAAGTGCACTTGACTTTCTCCCTGATTTAAAGATCTGGAAATTGAGGGTTGGAGACCTAGAGGTCTTATAATTTATCTACAACGGAATTCGGATTGGAATTCTGTTGGAATCTGGTCTACCCAGCACTTTTTTCACAGTGGCCCACTGTCTCTCAAGTAGCAGAAGAAATGAAGTTGTGGACATTTAAATGTTTATCTAAGTCTAATATTCATCTTTTTTTTACTATTTTTAAAAATTCATATCTTTATTGGTACATTATGAATATACATCATCATCGCATTCAACATTGAGAGTTTGTACCAGAATATGACATGACTTGATTCTCATTTTTCCCCTTCCCCCACTGACCTGCAACCTACCACCCCGTATATACATAAGCTTTGTTTCCCTTTTTATTACTATCATTTTCTTTTTACCCTTCTTTTTTACCCCTACAACCTCTTTCTTTTTAAATATTTTCTATTTCACAATATCAACTATATATACTATAACTCATTTACATCTTCATTTTCTCATACCAGAGAAAAGATATGATATTTACACATCTGAAACCTATTTGTTTCACTTATGAGGCTGTCCTGAAGGTACATCCATTTGAGTATAATATTCATCTTTTTGAGGTACTTTGGATTGAGCCCAAGGTTTTTGCTCTGAGCTGCCCCTGCAGCTCTGTTTTAGTTTTTACCTTTGTGACAGGGTCTCGTTAAGTTGCAGGTTAGGCTAGAATTTGTCACCCTTCTGCCTCAGCCTCCAAAAGTTCTGGGATTATAGTTGTGTACTACCATGCCTCGCTCTAAGAGTATCAAGCTAGGACAGGTTACACTTCAGTCTTCTGTCCAGGAGGGTGGACAGATGCTGGGCATGTCAGTTTGCCTCACTGCCTCTTTGGGGACTGTCATGCTCATGACTCTGCTGTCTCACGTATAAGCTGCTGGGAAGACAGAAAGCATCTACAGGGTCTGTGGGTTCCAACTGCTGTGGGTGACTGTGCACCCTAGCCAGCCGGTCACCCTGCCTCACTCCACACGATCCAGAGTTGGACTTCTGTGACTTTCCTGAACCACAGTCAGTTTGAGCAGAACCTGCACTAATGACAGGTAGCTCCACTCTCCTTAAGATCTAACCCAACCTACTTGCAGGAAGGCCAAGAGGATGTTTACCTCCCTGCTATGACGATGAAGTGAGTCCTTGGTTGATGATAAATTTGACATCTGCAGCTAGTGAGAGCAACTAGGTGAGGTTCTAGTGGTTCCTGGAAGCCTTCTCTGCCAAATTTATTTTTTGAGGCAGGCTTAGAGGTCCGACTCTACTACTGAACTTCATTCATCCATGTGTCTCAACCCCCAATCCTTCCTAAATTTAAGACGAGGCCCCCAGCACCCTGAGAACCTCAAGGTTATGATGTTTAGGCAGAGGTGATGACTTCTCTGGTTTTTGAGTCTGAGTACCTAACACAGTTTCAAAGATGTAAACCCTCTAACATGTGTTATTTAACAGATGGACTAACAGATGGATCTAGAGCCTTCTTCCACCTCACAATGGCTCCGACCCCACCTAGTACAGTGAAGTAAGTTCTGTGAGAGAGATGTTCTGGAATTCTAGCCTCATGGTGAGATAATGCAGCTGCCATCATGTCCCATTTGTATGTTGTCCACACAGTAGAATTTTAACACTGAAAAAGATAATTATTCATGAAATAAATGGAAGACTGTCTCTTGAGTGAGTAAATTCTCTGTAGAATGAATGAATACTGTAGGTAACTAAATAGTTGCTGAGTTAACGGTAGAATGGTTATTTCGTGAATGAGCAGATAGGACTTGGCGATGTTGAGTTTCCCACAGGGCAGGGAATTCAAGCTGAACTGTTAAAGTGGGTAAGTTTGATTCTCAGCTCGACAATGCATGTGTTCAAACTGTCTGAATACCCAAGCCCTGCAAGCACACAATTAATGTAGTTGACTATACAAGAAACCCCCTTTCAAGTTCTAAAAACTTCCTTGCAAGGCTAGTTTGTGTTTCCACAGTTTAAAACCTCCCACTCAGTTTTGCTATTCATTTCTTCATTTTGGAGGGGTCGGAGAAATGGTACCCTGGGTGGTGGACACACTGTGTGTGTCTAGGGAGAGAATGGGGCTACAGAGACACGTCTTCCAGGAGCTCTCAGTATTCATGAAGGAAACCAATACATGACAAATGTGATTACAAACGACTGTCAAATAATGACAGATAAGTTCTAATAAAAACAGACACAATCTTCACAATTACTTGAAATGCAGGTATTTATCAAACAGGGCCAGATTAAAAATGACCATATTGCATTAAAGCAATCGAACGGGTGGAATTTTAAACATGCAGTCGGGCTGCTTGAGTTAGCTCACGCCTTCCCCGTCACCCGGCTCCTGACACAGAAATGGGGTGGGAGTGCACCGAAACAAAGACTGTTCTAATGTGCCCTGAAGTGTTCACATTTTTTACCAATGTTATCTCCAGAGTTCAACGCTGCAGAAAAATGAGACCACAGAACAGAGGCGAGTGGGACAGATGACGGTCTCTCAGACTCCACTTGTGAGGGACAATGGACAGACATAGCGGCTGTGTGGGTGACTGAGAGGTGCGCAGGGGCCCTGGCTGTCTGTTCTCAAAGGGGCATTTATTATTAATGAGTAAGTCCGGATAGATAGATCTATGGAAAATAACTGGATGGGCATTTGTGATGCTGAATCTTTTCTCTTCCTTCTCCAGCCAATTCATTCACTTTTATATCTCTGCATTCAGAATCTTAACAAAAATCTGTGACACTAGGTACAAGGCAGCAGAACATCCAAGCAAACATTCATCACCTATTAAGCTCACTGTAGACATGGTGATCATATATTTTCAAATACTACCATCAGAGATAATTACACAATGACGACAGACATGATGTATGACCTTTTATTTTGCCATCATGATTTATAATTCGTTCAAATGAAAATTCTTGTAAAGTTGTAAAACTGGAGATGGAATCATGCTCACTTAATATGTTATAAATGCCAGATACTGGTGTAAACATGGTCCAGGTTTGTGGAGCCTGATGCCAATATACTTTGCAGACTTTCTTCAAGAAACATAATATAAATTTAGGTATAATTGTGAATATTTAAAAATGAGAAGATTACAAAGTTTAACAAGCAGTCAAATATTAAATATTTCCGTAGGCTTAGAAAGGGCAAATTCAAAGAAAGGCCATAAAGCTTAAGTTTCATTGTCTTCAGTGAGATAGACCTGTTTCCAACCCTATCTCGGTTTACATTTTTTAATCAGCTTCACAGTCCTAAAAAATAAGTGAATCTGTTTCTGTCATGGTATATACATCAAGAGACTGTGTTTTAAAGAGGCTATTCACTGCCTCAAGGTTACAGAGCCAGGATTAGAACCCATCCTTATGAGCAGGGGTAGCACTGTTCAGTATCCTCTTACAGAATTCTCCCTGACCCCGAAAAATTCAGAGATAAACACATTCCACATCATATGAAGCCGTGTAGAAATTTTAGACTCCGATGTTCAGGGGTCAATAGTTATCAACCTCAATTAAATAAAGAAAGATAAGAACGAAGAGAAATAATAGTGCCAATACTCGTCTTTGTTAGTTTGCTTGGTCAGACAGCAGGCAACTGAGGGTGACCTTAGTGCTCTGTATCTTTTAGTTTCTCTGTAGATCATAGAAATCTTTCACCTGGTATGTATGTATGTATGTATGTATTTATTTATTTATTTATTTGAGACAGGATCTTGCTTTGTAGTTCAGGATGGCCCTGAGCTCAGCCTCAAAGTCACATCACAGCAGTCCTCTTGCCTCTCACTCCCAAGTGCTGGGATTACAGGTGTGAGCCACCATGCTGGGCACTGTGATATGTGGTACTGGTTGTTGCTGGGCATGAGTCTCTACGCCCAGTATTGTATGTGGTGAACCAGGGAATCGAACCCAAGGCCTTGTGCTTGCAAGACAGGTGCTGGAACCACTGAGCTAAATCCTCAGCCCCTCTTTCACTTTTTAAAGTAATTATCACTTAAAGCAGGTGCTGGTCTGTCTCAGTGAGTGGGCGCAAACTATCATCCATAGTGACAAAGTACCATGACTTTTCCTGGAAGGACCCTTTGCCTACTCCCAAGTGCTCTCCTCAACCAGAGGCTTCCGTATGTATACCAAGGAACCCAGCTATCTCTTTTCGACATCACTGTCTGGTTATGCATATCCCACGAACCTCCTTCAGATGCAAAGTTGTAAGACTTTGACTAGGGGCTCAGGAATTTATTTCCCCCCAGCTGTCTTCCAGCCCTTATTGAGTGCATCTAACTTGAGCATCATTTTTTATCTTAACTCCCCAATGACTCAATTTAAATTTGTTCTTTGGAATTCAAATTTCCAGAGTTGTTGAGCTTTTAATTTCCTTGTTCCTCAACTAGGACATGAGGTAATTATAGAGAGCAAGTGAAAAACATCTTATCCGTAAGAGCTATGTAAAGATGCAGGTGGGAAATCAGGATGATGCTTATGGAGTCTGGAGGTAAGTTTTTCCAAGATCTGGATGGTTCTGGCCTAGTATTTTCAAGGGCCAAGGTACTAAGCCCTGATGAAGAGAAAGAATGTGAGTCCTGGGCAGAAGGATCCTGGCCTTGCCAAACACAGGACCACGTTTTTCCTACAGCAACAATTTTGGTCCAAAAGCAGTCATGTCTGGGCCTCTTTCTATTTCACTTCTTATATCAGGTCCATTAAAGTGGGCAGAATTTCTTTCACCAATAAGTGAAATGGGATGGATATTTAGCTTAGTAGTAACACATCAACCTAGTAAGCACAAGATCTGAGTTATATCCCTGGTACTGCAAACAAAACAAAACAAAATAAGTAAATGGTAAATGCTGAGGGTGATGGATATGCTAATTGCCTTATTTATACATTATACACTGTATACAAGTACCAGTACATCATGTTTATTATGTGCAGGTATAATTATTATGCATCAGTTAAAACTAAAATAAAATCCACAAACAGAAAGGCTAAGATGGTGAAATCAACAATGACGTCTTGTATGTCTTAAACTCACCTTCATGCATTTCTGTGTGTGTGGTTTGGAACACATTTGAACCTACTGCCCTTTCCTGATCATCAAGATGTTGTCTTAAGCCCACCAGACCCATAAAGTCCATTCTCAATTTGGGGGCTCAACATCTCATGGGGTAGAATGGTAACACCCCATACTAAGTCAGACTGATCACATTAATTAGGTCATTTATTTATTATTAAATGGTCATTTAAAATATTGATTATTTGTCTTTTCTGTTTTTGTGGCACTAGAGATTGAGTTTGAAGTCTCTGCTATAACCCCAACCCTTTAAAATTTTTTAAAATTTTTGAGATAGGGTCTCACTAGGTTACTAAATTGCTCACTCAGTGAGCTGGAACTTGTGATTCTCCTGCCTCAGTTTCCCAGAGTTCTGGGATTGCAGGCATGGAGTACCACACCTGGCTGGTCATACTGTTATATACCAGGAGACCCAACAGATCTCTTTGCATAAAAAATCTGAGCTAGATCTTACATAAAATGAAGAAAAGAATGAGAATCTTCTCCAGCAGGTACTTATCTGATGGCCAGCTTTAAGTCTTCTGAGAGCTGCCACACACTTTTTTCATCTATGTCAGAGGCTCAGACTCAGGCTCCACCACCCACACCTGTGGAGCATCAGGCACAATTTCCAGAAGAGGAGACCAACAACAGCAGCACAGGCCAGAAATTCACCAGCATCCTCTCTCTTTCCTGTATTGTCATATTTCTGTTTCCACTAGGCTATGCCAGCTATGTATAATATACATCACCTCCCAACATAAAGCAAATAAGTACCACAATAGAGCCTCCCTACTGCCTACATCTGTGTTCTCCTTGTGACCAATTGTTCCAGTTTTGTCTCAGTCTGTTATTACTGGACTTCAGTACCCACCACTCAAGCACAGCTATTCTCAGCATGGCAGCCAATGGCCTTCACTTTTCCCAAACCATGGACACTTCTCAGTCCTCGTCTCACTCTCGCTATAATTTAGCATTTTATTCATGTGACTATTTCCTCTTCTTTACTTGACCACAGGACTCCTCTCTCCAACTCCTTCTTTGACCTCAGCCTCAGTATCCTTCCTGAATTCTTGAAATTGCAATCATCTTTATGCAGTGATGTTATCTAGGGCTCAGTCTTTGAGCCTTTTACCTCTGGAGTAGGATTCCTTTCCAGAGAGTGACATCCAGCCCCATAACTTAGGGCTCTAACTTGGGGCTCTGTCCTGTGACTCAAAGCCCTTGCCACCCTCAGCAGTATGCTTAACAAGCATCTAAAATGTAGTACCATTAAAATCCTTGCTCAGGCTCAGACCTGCTCTTTCCTCATTCTCCCTTATCTCAGTAGATGGTGTCCCCTGTTTTCCCAGTCTTTCAGGCCAAGAAACTTCTTTAATTCATTTTTTTCCCCTACAGCCTTTTCCATTCCACCAGAAAAATCTATCAGTTCTCCATCCTGCTTTCTAGGGGACAGGACATTTGTTCTGTTCAGCTTTATCTCCAGAACACTGACCATTGCACATCACATAGGTGTTCAATAATATATGCTGAACAGAATTTAAATGAAGATATTTTCTCATGGATTGAATTATCCCAACATTTTTCCTGGGTCCATTCATGTATTTTCTCATAGTGTTGCATGATTTACTTTTAGCAGAAATAAGATGTGACACAGAAAGTGTAAAAGCCGCAAGACTTCAAAAAATAATGATTGGATCACCTGCGTTTTTGAAAGGGGCATGAAGGGACAAAGGACATGGAAATAAGACAAGGATATGCAGGGACCTGGAGCAGTGCAAAACCATGCTAGCTCCATATAGCCAGAGTTGGGGAGAGTGAAACCTTACTGGCAGAAATTTAGTTTTCAGCATGCTTCGTGCAAACACACAGAAATTCATGGAAATCCCAGGATCTTCTCTATAGTCTCTCAACAAGGTAAAGTCCTGAGTCATCTTATCTGAGCTGCTGTTTACAAAAGCTTGAGCAAGAGTCCTGGAAAACAGGAATCCTGATATTTGGATGCATCTGTGTTGAACACACAGTAGTACTCACTAAGACCTCTGGCCTTGTTTTAAAAAAATAATATTCAGAATAAAATTCCAACCTAGCCCCAATGAGTTACGAACTAGCCCTGCTTAACTCTAGCTTTCTCATATACCACTTTTTTCCCTTTACTGAGTTTATTGGTACATTTAAAATACACATCATGGTCACCTTCAACATTGGATATGTGTACCTGTGCGTGATATATCTTTCTTCTCATTTTTTCCCATTACCTTCCCCTCCCTACACCCCTACACCCTCTGTATACCTAAACTTTGTTTCCATATTTGTTTTGGTTTATCATCAATTTTTTTCTTTCCCTTTTTTATTTTTCCCTACCCTCCCTTTTCCCTTTGAACATTTTCTTCCTATTTCACACTATCTTTATACGATTTTAAAAATCATTTTCTGTGCCCCAGAACCCTGGATTTTCTCAGCTCTTGAAACTTAACTTCTTTCTCAATTTTAGGGCTTCACACCTGCTTTCCTCTACTCTGGAAAGAGATTTATCTGGCTCCTCTGCGTCCTTCAAGGCTGATCTTAAGTGAGAGCAGCCTTTTGTGGTGCCCTGTCTGTTAGTGCTACCTGCCCTGATGATCTCTCTTTAAACTCCTCTGCCTCCTTATTGTTTGCTGCAGTTTGTTTTCGTCATTGTTTAACTAGAAGGTAGTTTCCATGAAGGCAAGGATAGCCTTGACATATTCAACAATGGATTAGGTCCTTTCTGGATTTTCATTGAAGGAGTGACAGTTGAGGTGAATGCATGGATGGAAACACCTTCCTGTGACTTTAGATTTCATATGTAGAATAAAGTTTCAAGTAATTAAGGGTGGGCAGCAGTGGCTATTTTTCTTCCCATAGAGAATGAATGTGCCCATTCAACTGCTGGGAGATGGATGGGGGTGTAGAGTAAAAATGGCCCAGTAATAAAGGCTCTGTGTGGATGTGGGATGTAATGTTGCCCACTATTGTTGATCTGGGAATCTGCATGAATCTCGTCTATAGTGATCCAGGAGTACCCTGAGAGGAAATGCGAGTTTGAAACTACCTAGCAGAGCCATTGCTTAAGTTATCTCAAGTGTGCAAGTGCTCATTCATGAGCATGTGAAGAGGATGGATGGCCAAGGCCAAGGTCAACAGACGAGCTGCCGGCTGGCTGGGTGCTCTGTGTAAGCTTCCTGTTTATCCCAAAGCTCTGTGACCAGTCATTGTCCTTCCCAGTGGGTGGACTTCCCATCTCTGTACACAAGGACATGGAAAAAGAGGAAAATCAAAAACATACTGTCTGAGCTGAGAGAGTGGGGAGCAGCATGGTGATTCAGGAAGAGATGCTGGTGGGGATCCCAAGGTGGGTCTCCAGTTGCCCTTGAAGTCTCTAATCCTGGATTTACTCATCCATGATGAGAATCACGGAAAATACCAACATCACAGAAATGATATTATGGCTAATGAGAAATATACTCCTAGGTTTAGCACAAGATGTGGAATAAAGTAAGCATCAAAATAAAATCCTAACAAATGCCAGTAGTAGCATTACTATTGGGAGAGTGAAGTCACTGGAAGATGAGGAGGAGAAGATGCAGCCTGGTGAGGTGCTAGTTATACTACTAGTGTAACAGTAGTAAGAATTTCAGTAGGGTGTTATTGGTGGGTGTTTTATTGCGGCAGGAACTCTAGCAAGATGGTAGTTGGAGGAGGAAGATGGAGAATTGAAATAATAGCTAATTACAATAGAGGAGACAGCTGTAGTGATTGTGGTAGTAGAAGTTGTACTGATATAAAGGTGGTATTTACTGAAAGGGGAGCAGGAGTATTTAGGTGGTGAGGGCGACTGTAATAACAAGCAGAGAAGAGAAGTGGGGCGTGTGGTGGGTGCTGCTGAGGGAAGCTCCTGGATCATGAGAAGATACTTGGAATCTTGGTAGCATCTTGGTGGAGAATTTCAGCAACAAAAGGAAGATGGACTGTAAGAAGAACGGTGATGATAGCAGTTATGGTAGTAACTGTGATGGAAATAGAAATACTAAGTTTCAGAAATTATGTCCATAGCATAAGCTGTTAATTATAATTGCAACAATGAAATTAATAGTGACAGTAAAAATAGTTGTGATAAATGTGCTTCCATCTTGTGGACCCCTGACCTCAAAATTTTTGGGAGTAATAAGTCCTGTTTGCTGGTGAGTTCTGAAGAATCACAAATATGTTGTGAAGCTCAAAAAAAAAAAAAAAAGATAAGCATGCTCAATAAGAATTCAGACTTTCATGAGGCTCTAGGGGATGACCTGGGCAGCCACACAAGGTCAGTGCATTTCCTAAATGGCACACAGAGCACTGTCCCCAGTGATCATCAAAACCCTGGTTCATTCGTTCCCTGCTTCATTGGTGAAAAACTTCATTTAAGGAAAAGAGCTGCATTGGCACTGATATGTGCCCATCTGGTGCCCTCGCATACATTCCACTTTGCTGCTTTTCCTCCTTGGCAGAGCAGGAAGACAGAAAAGATTTACTCATCCAAGAAAGGAGGAGACATGTAAGCAGAGCTCTGTGGTGCCTGCTGGAATCTCAACACTATAGGTGGCTGTGCAGAGGGATTGCAAGTTGCAGAGTAGCCTGGGAAATTTAATATTTAGTGATTTCAGGAGACCCTGGCTCACAATAAAATTTTAAAAAGTCTGGTATGTGCTCAATGTGAAGACCTTAGACTCAATCCTCAAACACTAGTATCAGGACTAGAAAAGAAAAGGGAGGAAGAGGAGAAAGAGGAAAAGAAAAGAAGAAACAGAGGCTGAGGATGTGTATGAATCGCCCAGTTTCACAGGGCTCATAACAAGAGAGCTAGAATTGCAATCCAGTCCTTTTGTAGGGACCCTCTTGTCTTTTCCAGCCCTCAGCCCTCTTATTTTGAGGACCTGGATGAGTTCTTCAGTACAAAAATCTCATCATTTAGTTGTGGACTCTTCAAGATGATGTCTTTTGCTCATATAAGGAAACCTAAAAACCCAAGACTCAGTTGCTCAGCTATCAAGGGCTGGCAACAGCCTTCAAGATAAAGTTATTGTATGAACGACCCCAGGAAAACTGAAGAGAGATCCTGGGTGTGTTTCTGCTGAAAGATAACAGAGAATGAGGTGAGAGAGAAGTGGAAGCATCTTAGTGGATTTCTGTTAGCCTCTGAGAAGTAAGAAATGGTGCACTCCTTCCCTGAGCTTCTGTGTCCAGTTCCCCTGAATCTGGTTGCTTGGAGCGAACCTCCTGTGAGTTGCACACCTGGGCGCCTGGCATCAAGTAACTCTGGACAGAAGAGGTGTTGGAGCCCTGACTCACCCGTTTGCCAGGTGTACGAGCCTGCGGAGGCTTTTCACCAATTTTTCTTCTTACTTCTTCTCACCCACCACCCAGAAGTGTCCTGGATGGTGGGTGAGAAGAAGTAAAGGCTCACTGAGTATGTGCCCCGTCTGAGTATTCTGGTGCATCTGACACACAGTCAATGCTCAGGAATTTGTCTTGGTTGCCTCTGATTGCATAGGCGCTATGAGAATAGGAGACAGGGCAACAGGCTCTACCGCAGACGAGATCTTTCCAGTGGGTCTTGAAACAGAGGCTGTTTTGTGGAAGGCAAGGCGGGCCCATGTTCCACGCAAAGGAAGCAGAGCGTGCAGTGCAGCGGGAAACCACGTGACAACCTCCCTCTGGAATTGGGTGCATGTTTATTGACCACCGAACACAGCCTGGCGCTGGCACGGATCAGGTGAAGCAGACGTTAAAGGCTGCTCTCCTGCTGCATCGGGAGTGACCAGCCTCAAGTTTCACCCCTGGCAGCTCTCTAACATTTATATTCCACTTACACCCCGTGTATTTTACTCTGCACACTGTGTACTGATTTATCACTTTTTTAGGGTAAGATTATGTCTCTGAGTAAGCTGATTAGTGTTAGACTGATTGTTTTAAAATAACTCGAGCGGCATCTGAATTTATTTACATACATGACATTGCCTTCTGTAAACACAGCTGTGTGCGGAAAGAAAATCCACGGTGTTTTAGGAAGTTAAGCCAGCAGTGTGGCTGTGATAAAGGCAGTCTTCTCATTCTGGTTTCTCTCTATTTTATTTCTTTTTTTCTTTCCGGACTAAATTTTTCACCAAGGACTAGACTTGAATCTTGCTACTCAGAAAGGTCTCAGGCATCGACTGGGGAACTGACGTCCGGAGGGGTGGGCCACACTCCAGAGAAGCAGTGGGTCTCTGAAGAAGGTGGCCTGTCCGGGCCCCAGTTTCATGAGGAGATTGATGACTTTCATTCCTACACAGAAATCAAAATTTTAGTGATTGTGAACAGCTCCTGAGCAGCACAAAGCTTTCTAATTTTGTTGATGCCGGGTGTATTTTTTGCTCACAGTTCTATGTCATCAGGCTCTGTGTTAGGCTGTCATTGTCAAATAACAAAGAAGGTAAAAATCCCATCCTCGGCTGGGGATTTAGCTCAGTGGTTCTGGTGCCTGTCTTGCAAGAACAAGGGCCTGGGTTCGATCCCTGTAACCACATACCATACTGGTGTGGAGACTCACGCCCAGCAGCAATCAGCACCACATACCACAGTGCTGGTTGTGGTGGCTCACGCCTGTAATCCCAGCACTAGGGAGGCAGAGGCAGGAGGATTGCTGTGATGTGAGTTTGAGGCTGAGCTCAGGGCCAGCCTGAACTACAAAGTAAGACCTTGTCTAAAAAAAAAAAAAAAAAATCCCGTCCTCACAAACCTTATTGTTTATTAGTAGATAGCTCTATACATGTGGCTGTGGTGTGTGTAATATTTACTAACTCTGTGATCTTTTTTAAAAAAATTTACTTTGTGTTTCATTGCTTTCTTCATTGTTTTTCATGATTATTATTTTCATTATTCATGATTGCTCTTGTCTTTATTATTTCCATGTTTTAGTTTCATGTATTTTAATTTGCTCTTCTAATTTATTAAGGTGGAAAGCCTGATCACTTTTTTCTAATATAAGTAGTTAGTGGTATAATTTTCCCCTTAAGTACTATGTAAATGGCATCTCACAGATTTTGAGATAGGTTTTAATTTTCAGTCATTTCAAAATGTTATCTGAGTTATCCTATGCTATTTTTCTTTTGATTAATGAATTATTTAATAGATTGTAGCTTACCTTTCAAATGTCTGGAGATTTCTCCATATATTCTTCTATTATTGATTGCTAATTTAATTCTGCTACGATCAATGAATATATTTTACATGATTTCAATTGCTTTAAATTTATTAAACCTTGTTTTATGGCCTAGAATATAATTTAACCTGGTGAATATTCCATAAATATGAAAAAATACAATGTGCATTAAGCTATTTAGGGATGAATTATTCTATAAATGTCAAGCAAGGTAAGCTACTTGACAATGTTCTTTGAATCTTCTACATTCGTACTGATTTTCTGTCAATTTATCCTATCATTTACTGAGAGAGGAGCCTTAAAGTCTCCAAATATAATTGTAGATTCGTCAATTCCTTATTATAGTTCCATCATGTTTTGGCTTATGTAATTTGAAGCTCTCCATTAGGTTCATGTACACTTAAGACTGCAGTATCCCCTTGATGAGCTGACCCTTTGATCTTAAGACATATCCTTCTTTATCCCTGGTAATAGTTCTTGTACTGCAGTCTACATTTTGTGAAAATTCATTTAGTGGCTCCAGCTTTCTTCTGATGAATATTTCTTCAATAAAACTTTTACCATCCTCTTTACCCAAAATGATCTGTACTTTTGTGTTTAGGGTGGATTTCTATTACAGACATAATTGAGTGTAATGGTTCATTATATGTGTTGACCTGACTAAGCTATGGTTCCAGTTGTTTGGTCAAACACAAGTTCATATATTGCTGTGAAAGTATTTTTAAATATGATCAACACTAAATAGACTTTGAATAAGCAAATTACTTTCCATAATGTGGATGGACCTCATCCAATCAGCTAAGGACCTTACAAGACTGAGTTGATCTGAGAAAGAAGTCATTCTACTTCTTAGACAAAAAACTGCAAAATCATTTCATCTTCGTGTCTCTAGTCTATCTACCTGCCTTACAGATTTGGGGCTTGTCCACTTTCACAATTGCACAAGCTGATTTCTTACAACAAGTCTCTCTGTGTGTCTGCCTATCATCTGTCTGTCTGTCTGTCTATCTGTCTATCTATCTATTCTGTTTGTTTTGTCTGAAGAAACTTGACTACCAGGTTTGCTCTTGTATACAGACAATCTGCTCTTGTGACAGTCTGACTTTTGACTAGAGTGTTTAAGTCATTTACATTTAGTGTAATTTTTTATATGGTAAAGTTTTACTCCATTATCTTACTATTTGCTTTTTATTCATTTTTCTGTTCTCTTAGCATTTCTTTCTTCTTTCTCTGCCTTCTTTGTGGCTAATAGAATATTTAAAAATTCTATTTTATCTCTGTTACTGCTAATCTTTCTACTTCTATGTCTCCATTTTAAAATAATTATTATTTTATGATATTTACATAAAGTCGTAGAAGACTGTGCCTTCCATCAAATATCATACCATTCTTGTATTGTAGGAGATCCTTATGATGATATACTTCTGTTTCCCTCTCCTATGCTTCTCATGTATTTTATTTGTATTGATCTAACAGTTACTACGGTACTATTGTTATTTTATTTTTTAAAAAAGCCAATTATTTCTAGGAGTTCTTAGCATATGAAATCATATATATACATACACACGTATATGTATATGTATATATATAAAAACTTTTTAAAATTTAAATCTTTATTGGTACATTATTTATACACATCATCACCACATTCGATATTGAGAATTTGTAACTTTACTATTTCTTGCATTCTACACAAATTTTTGTAAATGTAATTTTTAAAACCCTCTGATTTTAACTTGCCTAATTTATCACAAGGAGTCTTCTGTAATTCTTATCTTTATTATTCTGTATATGATTTCATATTTCTCTAGATGATTTTACAATTTTTTTTCACATCAGGACTTTAGCATTTTGATGGCCATGTGCCTGATGTGGTTTCCTTTGGGTTTATTCTACTTAAGATAATTCAGCTTGGATTTGTGGGTGAACAGTATTGATCAAACATGTACAATATTTAAAAAGTTCGTTGTGGAATTTGTTTGCCTTTCCTATCTCTTTCTTGGACTTCCATTAATTATTTACTAGGCTACTTTATATTTTATTAGAGGTTGTAATTCCTAGTTTTTCCCCTCATTTGACTATTTTGTTTCCTTTCTACTGCTATACAGTGAACCTTCATGTTACACCTGGTATGATATATGAATAACTGGAGTATGACCAGAATTTTAGTTTTAATTTATGACCAAAGTCTTGAGTTATGATGTGAGTGCTGGCCATGTGTGCTTCCATATGATCTCAGATACAGATTTAACCTCTTCTTTAGTGATGACAGCCTTTCCTGTGTAGGGTTAACTGGAAGTCCTGGGGCCAGTTTCTCTGTAAGGACACTGAGCTCTGCCCATGGACAGGAGAGAGACTCTGAAGGCTGAGTCGAGGAGTTTGAGCCTTCAGTTGACCAATCTTAGTTATAAGCAGCCCTTAGGAATGCTTTGAGTTCATAAGTCAAGGGTCCACTCTATCTACAAGTTCATTAAGTGTTTTCTCCTTTGCTGTCTGTTCTGTTCATTCCATTTAATGTATTTTTCATTTTAGATACTGCATTTGTAGTAGTTTTATTAATGATTTCTTATATATTCAATGTCTCTATTCATCATCTTCATGTTTTCTTACACTTGATAGTAAGTTTTGTAATATGTGTTGATAACAGCAATTATTTCTGGGTCTGCTTCTATTGATTGATTTTTTTCCTAGTTTTGGATCATATTTACCTGTTTCTTCATCTGCTTGATACACTTTGCAGTTTTTATTAAGTAGAAGATGCTGCGATAAATTGACAACTGTTGGCTTCTGTTGAACTCATGTCTCCCAGTTATTTAGAATTACTTAGATCCTTTTAAGTTTACTTTTAAGCTATGTTGTGTAGGCCTGAATTAGCTCTCAGGTTAATTTAGCAGTGTCCCTGTGAGCATTCCACCCAAAGCTCGATATTTTATCAGGAGCTTTTCCTTCTCTTAGGAGGAGAGACAAACAGCACTGTGAGGCTGGGAGGTTTTCTGCCTCCACTGTCATGGGTGTTCCCTCTCCTCTCCTGCTCATTATGAACTGACACTCAGCCAAAGATTCAAGAGCACTTGTGTGCAGATTTCTGGAGTACTTTCTCCATGGATCTCTCCAGTCCTCTTGCTCTGCCCCACAGATTCTGATTCCCTTGGTTTTCCTGAGCTTTGTCTCCGTTCAGCAAGATGATATCAGCTTGACTGAGCATCTCTAGACCTGTGCTCTATGAGTTAACTGATCCCAGTCAGTCAGCTTTTCAGGCATAGTGTTTCTGCCACTTTCTCACCATCCCTTGTGAATCAGTCCTGTGGTGCCTGTCAGAAATGGCAAGTGACTATGAACTATAGGAGAACTGGAAAAATAAATATATAATATATAATCTAAAATAAAGACTATATATAAGAGTTGGGCATAGTGGCACTTGCCTGTAAACCCAGAACTCAGGAGGCAGAAGCAGGAGGGTTGTTGTGAGTTCGTGGACAGCCTGAGCTACATAGCGAGACCTTGTCTCTCTCTTCCTCTCTCTCATTATGTGTGTGTGTGTGTGTGTGTGTGTGTGTATATATGTGTATATATATATATATATATATTGCTGTATATATATATATATTGCTGTATATATATATAGCAGTATATATATATATATTGCTAGTATATATATACTGCTATATATATGTATATACTGCTATATATACTATATATATATACTATATATAGTATATATAATATATATATAGTATAGTATAGTATATATATAGGATAGTCATATACTACTATAGGATAGTACTATATATATATATATATACTACTTATATATATATATATACTATATATAAATATATATATATAGAGAGAGAGAGAGACAGAGAGACAGAGAGAGAAAGAGGGATATATATATATACTATATATATATTATAGATTTGCATAAATCTATGTATTTTTCTATGTAAATTTTCTATGTAAAATCAATGTAAATTTTTTCTAATTGTTTAAGATAAGAGATATTATTATTTTACATTACTTAGAAATAAAAATTTGGAATTACTCTTTGTGCCAGTGTTCTAATCTAACATGATTTATTTTAATCATAAATTATTAATGCTTTCCAAAACTATGCAAGTCTAAGTTAATAGTGAAAAGCAGAGTAGGTGCTGTGTGATTGTAAAATATGGTTAATACAAAATTTTTTTAAAAATTTCATCACATTAAAAGACAGATTGCCATTAATCCTACTCAAAACACTCCCTTTTACCTTGGGCACCCTTTGCCCTTTGTTCTTGCCACTGCCTGAAACAGTTCTGGAGTCTTTCATGAATATCTGTAGTTATGCTGTTATGGCGACCTCTGTGTTCTGAATCTGTTCAAATGCTCCCTTTTCATTGTCATTTAGACTTTGAGGGAAAGCTAGAAATTGAACAGTGCTGGATCTAGTGAGTAGGGTAGATGAAGACACACTACATTTAAGAGATTTCTGTAAACACTTTTAGTTGATTCAAGACTTAGAGGAAGCCACAGAAGCATAACAAAAAAACTCAGAAGACAACAACAGAAAGTGTCAGAAAAGAGTGGCTAAGTGTTCCAAGCCAGAAGTAACACTGTGAGGACTGGTGCCTATGTGTGTCTTACTTCAACAAATTTTAAAAGTTAAAACATTCATAAAATTTTGTGATTATATTGCTTAAGTATATATACCTTATTAGTATTATTCAAGTTGTATAAAATATGAAAAGGTGTTTCAGCTCTTACTTAGGCTTGACACTAAATACTAGAACCATGCAGCGTATTTTTTCTTTTTCTTTTTTGTATTTTCCTAAAATTTTATTATGGAACTTAGAAATTAATTCCATATTATAGAAAATAAACTGTACTTAAAATTTAATTAAGGCAATTAAATAGTTATAAACTGAAGAAGTCATTCCAAAGCTATTATCCTTATCTATAAAAGAATTACAAGTACCTACACTAGCATGAACATGTAGACCATCTCATTATGTACCTTAGCCTAAGCCTGATAGTTCTTTTCATGCTTTATATATTTCCAAAATATATTTGAGGATATAAAAAGCCAGATATGATAAAATAATAAAATGAATAAGCTGGAGGTAAAAGTTCAAGACACAGGAAATGAAGAGGCTGAGGACAGAGGTTGAGTGGAGAATGGTAGGAGTGGCATGGCAATGAGATAATTTTAGCAAAAAGCCTAGATTCAGACAAACTTCGGAACTTGAACAAAAAACTACCTATTAGCTTACTGGAAGCCAAAACAAAAAGGGAAACAGTGGGATTTGGAGCTTCCCAAATTAAATAAAAAATATTTTGAGGCCAAGGATGTAGCTCAGTGGTTCCAGGGAGGGAAGGGAAAACACATTTGGAGACCAGAAATCATTTCAGGGTGAAATAAGACAGTGTTTGATTGATCTGAAAGTCAAAAGCCTGCAGTGTCCCAGAGAATGGTTTTTGGTGGATGAGGGGTGTGGGTAAGTCCAGAAGAAGGAGCCTCTGGGAGAAATGCCCAGCACAGCAGGAAATGGAGAGGAAGATGGTAGTACCTGTATGATTCGGAGGCAGATGACCAGTGTGAGTCCTGGGAGTGACAGAACTTAGGGAAACACACTGACTCTTCCATATCCTCTCATTGTTCTTGGTGTCATGAAAGAGTTGCCTTGACTGTAGTCCCATGAAACTTGTGCCTCATCCTGTCTCTGCTAAAGGTATTAAAATAAAGAAATTTAGTATCTACCACCTTGGGTTTTAATAGGGATTTAAAGAAGTTTCATCTTCTAACATTTATTATATGCCAAGCTTTGACATATAACCAGGCTTTGGGCTCCTGTACAAGACAACAAAAACCTCTCAAGTGGGAAGGAATATTTTTGAGGTCAAACATATTCTTTCTAAATTTTAATATGCTATTTATGTAGCAAGGCATCTTGGGCCAGGAGAGACATGACTCAGAATTTTAATGGAAAGTTCCCCTAACTCCAGGCACTAGAAGTTGTCAGTGGTGGAAGAGGACTTTGGTTTTGTGGAAAGGGCTGAGAAGATAGTGAGAGGGAAGAATAGTTTCCAGTCTGGCTTCTACATGTTCTGAGTTGGGACTGGAACAGCCGTGTCGCTGGTGTATATGCATGTGTGTTGTCGTTTTGCTGTCCTTGTTATTGTTGTTGTTTCTGGGAAGATTGACATTTTATGTCAAATTTATGTCATTATGTCATTTATGTCATTATGACATTTATGTCAATCTGGTGTGAATAACTGAAGTGATTTTCTGTGCACCAGCTGTGGTTGCCTTTGGTCACCATTCTTGGTATTAGCCAAGGTCCCCGGGAAAACAAATAAATGCCACACTAGGTATTTTAGCTAAATAATTCAATAAAAGGGATTGATCACCTAGTGTTGGAGGATTTAAAAGACAAACATTGAGACCACAGTAGTAATAACTATTGGATGTATCTGCCGTCTCTCTAGGTGAGGCATAACGAGAATATCTTAGGGGAATCAGAAGCTCAAAGAGACAGAAGAGGCTCAGAGCTGACGTCACAGGGGTGGAGACTCAGGGGTCTGAGACAGGGCATAGCTGACCATGTAAGAGCCAGACTGGAAACCATTCATCCCTCTCAGTCTTCTCTGCCCTTTCTCACCTCCCAAGCTTACAGGGAAGCTGGTTCTGGGAGTTTGCCAAAAGCTTGGGGGCTGCAGTCAGCAGCTACCAGGTGCAAGAAGGCCAAGAGAAACTGAGCCAACAACAGGAGGAACCTATTCCCTGTGGCCTCCTCTAGCTCCCCCTGTCGGGCGGAGGTCCTAGCAACCTCCCTCTGGGCAGTGGTGCACCCTAGCCTGCGGAACATGGCCCAGCCGAGAAATAGAGCTGTGTGTGAGGACCTGGTTGCCTCCAGCATCTCATCCAGGCTCGCACAGTGGCATGTGCACGGTTGACCAGAGAACCCAGGAGGCGGCCATTTTTGAGATACGACTGTAGTCCGCGTGCTGAGATCACAACGCTGACATTTCTTACCTTTGTTCTGACAGTAACCCAAGAAGAGACTGTTGTTCTTCCCATTTCACAAATGAAGCCTTGGAAGCTTAAGCCTTGCTTAGCTTTTAGAGGGACACAGAGCCAGCAGGCAGGAAATAGGACATAAACCTTGAGTTTGGTGGCCCCAACTCTTCCCCTTTCCCCAAATGACAACTCCCTGCCCCATGCTTGGCAACACTAATCCAACTCACACATTAAGCTGGTGATTGCATTTTCTCCCCAGCACTCGAGCTTCCTGAAATCAGAAGGGTGTGGGGTTTGCAGGAAGCTGCATGAGGGTAACGGTACCAAGGCATCAGCAAATACTTGTGGGTAAAACAGAGAAATGCATGCCAAAGTGCCTCAGCCTTCCTAAAGTATAATAAGAAATATGCCCAGATGTACAAATCCATACTCAAACATATACAAATGATGTGTGATACAGGTATATGTCTAAAATGCATTTTGGCTCTGCACAAAGAAAAGCTTTTGCAGCTGGAGGGGGAGCCTGTGGCACTAATGTGCCTATCTCTCCACCTGCTAAGAGACTGAAGCTAGAGTTCTTAAATGAGGCAAAAGTGAATACATATTTGATCTTTGAATAAACTATCCCATTATAGGCTGGCTGCTACCACCCCTCCCCCACTCCACCCACCCTCCACCCAGTTTAGCCTATCATTAGCCTCTATCTGGAATCGACAGTAGAGTAATTTGAACTCTGGTTCCCAAGGGCCTATTCTTTTACTTCCTGCTGTAGGAATACGGTGTGTATTGATTAGATATCAGACTGTAATGGGCTTCCAATCTCTCTGCCTTAAGATATATGATGGAGATGACAGGAAACAGATACCCTGTTACTACTTGTAAATAGTCTGGTTGAACAAAATGGTTGGTAACCACTTCGGTGCCGATGCTGGGCCCTTCCACGGCCTGGGGGAGACCCCGTCCTTACCCTTTCCAGTGGGATGGCTAAGGGAGGCAAAGTGGAATGTCTGCTGTAGGTCAGAGCTGTGGCTCATGCTGGACCCCCACTATGAAAATGACTCAGGAGAGAGTGTTTCAGAGTCAAATCCAGCTAATGGCTGGAGGGTGTTCAGGGGCTGCTCAGACCCCAACCTGGCAGCATCCCCAGCCCTTCTCACCTGGTGCTTACATAGGCCAGAGGGGCTGGACTACCGTGCGCAGAACAAGAGCAGCTTTTGCCCTTCAGGCAACAACTTTAGGCCATCACTTGTGGGAGTCTCGCTTTCCGCTTGCGTGGAGTAGTGGTGGTAGGGATAGCATGCCTCCCAGTGCTCCTGCAAGTGTTGTGTAAAATAACACACCTGGAAGTGCTGAGCCGGAGCCAGGTGCCCCCTCACTTTGCTCGCCCTCTGACATAGCAGATCTCCCTGTCCCGGGATCCTGAGAGTACAGGTGCACACACAGCGTGTCAGCAGAACAGTGCAAACTGTGCAGCTCAGATGGGGACGTTTGTGGGTCAGTGGCCCCGAAGTGTGGCTGCAATGAGATTTCCCCAGCCTTGGAGCACATGCAGGTTTTGGGCTTGCTGTGGGCCTCCTGAACCAGCTCTCTATGAAGGCTGTTTGAAGCCAACCTCATTTTGTTTGTTAAAACATGCCACTTCCTGCACTAGACTGGCAATGCACTTCCTGCACTAGACAGAACCTGGCTCGCAGATCGAGGTCTGCAATGGCAAGGACGGAGTTGACTGGGGACCTCTCTCCCCTGCCCCAGAGGCCCTGCAGGTGCCCAGGACAAACTTCTCTCCCTCCTTCCTGGTGTTGGTTTGGTTCTGTGTAGCACAACGTCTTCAATTTCCTTCCTTTTTCTTATCAGTGGCAATGGCTGAAAAGTGAATTGAATGGTGGCTCAAGAAGGATTCCAAAGAAAGATTGTAAACTTTTAAGGGGAAATAAAATGTGAGTTTATACATTTTTAATTACACTGGGCTTGAAACTCATATTCATTTATTACTAGAGATATCAAACACTTATCTGGCATTTCTCTCATCTTTGCCCGGCAAACTGACATGACCCTGGTCAAGTAAGACGAATGGAGAATTAAAAGCCTACTGGCTGGGGATTGATTGGGAAGGAAGGGAGCAAGAAGCCTGAGACTCAGGTGTGTCCTGCTCTCTCTCCCACTCTTTCCCTGCCTATGCTTCTGTACAAGGAGACAGATTCCAGGGGACCTGGCCTCCTTCTGTGCTAACGTCTCCTCCTTCCTCCTTCCTCTGTGCCCCCATCAGGACAACGGGATCAATAAAGCTAGCTTTGAGGGAGGAAGGAACTGATCTTCATGCTAGTATCAAATGCCGCATCCGTGCAGCACGGAGAAGGACCGTGCCCAGTAAGTGACCTAATTGCACATCCTAACAATGCTGGATTCCTGTTATTGGCTTCATCAGCATTGTCCTCCATGAGGTTGTTCTTAATTAGCCCAGGAAAGGATTGAAGGGAAGAACTGACCATCACCTTCAGCACAGTGGGGTCTGGCCAGGAAGAGGCAGAGATGCACAGAACAATGGCCATGACTTACTGAACACTTTACTTGCTCCGGCAAAATCCACAGTGTTGTGTCTCCCTTTTACTCTGCAGGGACACTTTGAAGATGGGCGGATTTTTCCTTTCTATAGATGAAGAGAAGTGAAGTGGAAGGAGATGGGAAGCTTATCTTGTCTTCCTTTGCACAGCTGGGAATTACAAAAGACAAATCACACGCAGATCTGACTGCTCTTCCCTGTTCTGACTCCCATCATGCCAAGTTACCAGTTACCTACCAGCAAAATAGAGAAGAAGGGATAGACCACCCACCCCCGTCTCTCAGTCTGCATCCAGGAATAGTCCAGAGAGGGAGAGTAATATGCTACAGTCACATAGCAGAGCTGGGATAAAGCCCCTTGATCATGGACGGATACTCCCAGGCCTTTGGCAAAGGCATCGCACACTTCTGCACCTCTCCAGTCCTCCTCTGGACACCACCAAGCGTCACACTACTCAGGATGGTGTCAGCTGTGCAGGCCAGGGAGACACAGGGCTGATCTAATATATGTGAATGTTATGGGTTATTTATATTATTGTACTTGATCAACCAGCAGATTTTTATGAAGCACCTAAACCTACAAAACTGTGCTAAGGAGATGAGGAGTTTACAGCAATGTGCTGAAGGAGTTGTGTGTGTGTGTGTGTGTGGGGAGTGTGGATGTGTCTTTCCTTATTTGTAAGTAGCTCTCTCAAAGACAAGTTTGAGCCTCCAAGTAGAGTGAGGCAAATGAGATTTTTTTAAAAATGATAAAAATTGCAACTACACGTGATATTCACAGCAAATCAAGGCATCAAAACACTTCCTTCCTGATTTACCTTGATCACCCAATACCCTTTTCCAGCATTGCGGTAATCATGTTTTCGTGAATTCACTAGTTGAAAAAGCAAATAAAAATGAACTGAAACAAAACATTTCTAAATCGGATGCTCTTGTTTAGAAATAAAATGTTGAGTGTTGTGGAAGGAGGGATCGTGGCACTGGTTTGCCTGCAGCCATGAACGAGTTCATTTACTGCCCTTGAAGCTCCTGAGTGGTGGGTGCTGTTATCTCTGCTCTGCCAAGAGGGACTCTGAAAGTGCAGTGACATCTCACTAAGGCCCACACTGGGCTGCAGGAATGGCTGCATTAACTGCAGAGGTTCTGTGGACAGAAAATACCTCTTCCCTTGCTCACAGGGGGATTGTAAGGGTGTTATGGTCATGATACAGGCATCATGATAAAGTAATAACATTGAGCATGTGCAGCAAAGCCCTTGCTATGCTGAGTAAACTCGACATGTTAGACTGATTCATCCTTAGCCTCGTGGGAGAAACACTAGTAACAGCTTCACTGTACAGATGAGAAAATGGAAGCACAGAGAGGGTCACGAGCCCGTCCAGAGTCACACAGCCAGTAAGCGCAAAAGCAAGGATTCAAACATGCTAAGTGTGGCTGCAGACGCACACTCTTCCTATATTCCTGTATTGCCTTTCTGGGAAGACAGAATAATAATTCCACATAACTAAAAGTGCTGCTTCCCCCTCCCAACTTTTCTGTGCTAGGTCAAAGAAATTCCAGTGTGGGGTGTGAGTGGACAATTCAACACTGGAGAAGAACAACACTGAGAATTTTGGAAATATCGAAAACCCAACTGTCATTGCTTCAGTCAGTACCATTAGGGTTCAGATGGGATGCAGTGACTCTGACTTCCCTCCACTTGGGATTTGACGAAATTTTACCCTACGCTGGGCTGAACTTCCTGTCCCTTCTCCCAGCCCAGAGCACTGAGAGCCACCCAGGAGTGACCAGAGGCTTTGGGTCTTCTCCAGTGCGTCCCAGCCGCAGAGGCCATCGCTGGGGACTCGGCTCCTTGTCCCGATGAATGTGGCTGCTGTCTGTGCCCTCCACGTGCATGTTCAGCTGGGGCTGTGAAGTGCGGACTTGCTGCTCCCTAAGTCCCCTCTCGTGGTTCCCCAGGGCTCACAGGATGCCCCAAATGCCCCATTCCTGTCACTCCTTAGGCTCCAAGGAACAGGGGGACCTGGTTGCAGGACACTGGGGCTCGGCCTTTGCTGCTGTCTCTTTGACTCATCAAGAATCCTCCTGGCCACCTTAGCTAGGTGACTGTCCTCCCTCAGGTTGCCACTATTGAGCTGGCAAGCACAAGGACCCGGATTTGATCCCTGGTAACCACATAACAGTATTGGGCGTGGAGACTCACCCTAGCAGCAATCAGTACCACATACCACAGTGCCGGGCGTGGTGGCTCATGCCTGTAATCCCAGCACTCGGGAGGCAGAGGCAGGAGGATTGCTGTGATGTGAGTTTGAGGCTGAGCTCAGGGCCAGCCTGAACCACAAAGCGAGACCCTGTCTCAAAAAACCTAAAAACAAAAACAAAAACAAAAACAAAACCATCTTTACCAAAAATCCAAAAATCTTAGTATTTTTTCTTTTCTTCTTAGTATATTTCCTTCCTTTCTTTCTTTTTCTTCCTTCCTTCCTTCTTTCTTTTCTTTCTTTCCATTTACTTATTGATTTATAAAGAAAATATTAAGATGACATAGCAATGCATCTCTTCTGCCTTTCTTTGCAGGAGGGATTTTAATGAGTGTGTATGTGTGTGTGTGTGTGTGTGTGTGTGTGTGTGTGTGTGTGTGTGTGTGTGTGTTCAGCACTTATCTTTTCACACCACATATTACCACACAGTCATGGGGGTCCTATCAGGTGTAGCCTGCATTGCTTCATTGGTTATTAGTATTATTTTTTGTTTTTCATTCCCTTATTGATGGTTCTATAGCTTATTTTCTGTTATCTTTAATTATAAAAGCCAAAAGAAGCACTTGTATTATACTTACAAGGACAAACTTGAACTATTTCAAGATTTCTTTCAATTTTAACAATATAAAATTTGACCTATGAAAAATATAATTGATAGATTTTGATATGAGTAATCACATGAAGGGGCATGGGGCATTCACCAGACCCTATAGATCACCCAGGAGAGGAACTCTGCTCTGCCTTCTGAGTTCGACTGCTGGCCCAGCCCTTCAAAAAGAATCCATTTGCTTAATAAAACCAACAAGAAAAACCATTTCCTTCCAGTAAGCCAGAGATGCTCTATTTCTCCCCTTTTAAGAATGACTGAAGCTGGCCATGGTAGAATATATCTGTAGTCCATAAACTCTGGGAGGCTGAGGTGGGATAATCAGCCTGGCAATGTATTAAAGACCTTGCTTCAAAATAAAAAGGACTAGGAATATAGCTCAGTGTGAAGACCCTGAGTTTGGTACTCAGTCAGACGCGCACACACACACGCACACACACACACACACACACACACACACACACACATACACGGAGGGAGGAAGGGAGAGAATGATCCACACAAAGGTCTCTGCCCTTTGGCGTCAGTCCTTATTTTCTGAGGCTCCTCTCTGGAAACAGGATGTAGGTGATTTCAATCAATTCCTTCTGTTCAGGTGTGTGACCTGCACCCATCAGCTTGCTTGTGACTCTTGGTTGTCCCAGCATTGATTTAAGTACAGTATGAGCCCCAGAATCCACCAGCACTCAAGCTAAGAGTCTCTGTGGTCCACCTACCTGTCCACCCTACTACATCCTTCCTGCCGAAGCAGCCGGCCTCATGCTAGCTGGGAGCTGACATTTCTTTTTGAAAAACTAAGCAAATCTTTCAAAACAGTTTTCAGATCTTGTAGCAGCACATTTGTGCTATTACAGCTAAAGACCTGTCAGGCCTCCTGTGCAGCCCTCAACTTCAGCTAAGGAAACGGAGGAAAATATCCATTTTGTGCATGAAATTGCTTATGTTCTGCACAGGAATCTATGCTGCTCAGCACCCTCAGCACTTAGCAGGCTGTGTTGGGCTTTTCCAAGAGATGGAAATTGGGTCCTGAAGAATAAGCTCCTTCTTGCTTGGTGCTAGAAGAGCCATCCTTACGGAAGCAGAATTCAAAGTGAGAAGCATAGATTCTCACTTTGAATGCTTTTTTTCAAAAAGAATTTTTTTTTTTTTTTTTTTTTTTTTTGCGAGAGCCCCCAGTTGGCGAAGGGATGATCAAATGCTCACGCTCATCTACTACTCTTAAAAGACAGAGTTGCGCAGAACCCTGGGGGCGTGAACTTATTTCAAGCAAACAAGTAAACAAGCCTGCAGGAAGAATGACAGGCGAGGCAGGCCCTGAGGTGCCCTTTGGAAAAGCATCAAGGGCCCCGAAACTCTTCAATTTCACTTATTGAATCCTCAGGAAATAAACCTTTATCCACATTTCTAATCACATCCGAGTTGTCTTAAAGCTATTGAAAAGGATAAACAAGAAAACTTATCTAACAAGGGGAGAGGAATTAGGAAAACTGTACATTCTTCACATGGAACATTTTGCAGCTTCTAGCTTGCATTTCTAAAAACAGTTGGCAAGACTGTTATGGCATATTTTTAGAAGTAGATTTGATGGAAGTGCAACCAACAATAGAAAAGTGCACAAATTGTAAGCACAGAGCTGAATGAGTTCTCACAAAGCAGTCATAACTACACTACCAGTACCAGGATAAAAGATAGAAATAAAGCCTTCCCAGCACCCCAGACACTTCTGTGCCCATTCTGGAGTCACTTTACCTGAGGGAAACCACTTCTAATGCTTTAGACAATTTTGTCCACTTTTGACCTTTAGAAATGGAGATCTAGCCAGTGGCTTCCCTCGACAGTGGTTTCTTCTGCTGAACCTTGTGTTTGCAGAAGTCATCGGTAGTGTGCTAAGCTGGGGTTTCTATTTGCCCCTTACCATCGTCCAGTCTCCTCTCAGGATGAACCTTTTGGTGGCCTCCTGTCCTGTGGCAATGGTACGATTATTCCAGAGGCTTCTGCTGGCGATTATGTGTGTACATTTCTGTGGGGTTTGTACCTAGAAGTAGAATTACCAGATCCTAGTCTATGAACATATTCATGCCGGGAAAGATTACCAGTTTTTGACATGATTGTACTAATTTTTCCTCCTATAAGCAGTACATGAGAACTCTGGTTGCTCTAAATTGTCACTTACTGTATGTTATGTGTCCGATTTGTAAATTTTTTAAAAATGTGGCTGAATTGCAAATACAGTATAACCACAGATTGGTAAAAATACACAGAGAAGAAACCTAGAAGGAAATGGTCTAAGATGTCAAGAATTTGTTGTCTTGTGCTGTTTATGGAATGATGACCTTTTGCAATGTTCTATTGTTTTTCCCTCTAGTGAGAAGCTATTAATTTTGCCAGCCTTGTTCTTTTCATCAGACACCAGGTGAGGGCAGGACATTTACACATGGGCAGGAAAATTAGGCAGGTCACTTTCAAATACTCCTGCGTTGGGGACGAATTGATGTCAGTGAATATCTTTATAAACCAATCACTCATTTATGAATATGACCGTCAAATTTATCCATATCCTTACTCATCAATTTATTCCTGAATTTAGCAAGTGTGAATTAAAGACTTACTTTATACCACACATTCTGATGTGCAGAGAAATTATGGAGTTTAGGTATTAAAAAATAACAATAGTGAGGTCATATTGATAAAGCAAGCGCAGTACAAGTAAATTTCTTGAAGGTTCACTATGCAGTAGGCACTGAGCTAAGTAAGGAAGGGACATGTGTGCGATGATGTAAGTCACAATCACTTTATAAGGATTCCAGCTCAGATCACAGGACTCTTCTAATCATTTCCTGGGCTATGTTGCCTCCCTGCCTGACAGGGACATGGTAGAAGCTGGAGGGTCCAAAGAGTAGATGTTGATGAGAAATTGAAAGATAAGCTTTAAATCTGGTCTTGGAGGATGAGAAGGAATTCTTAGACAGAAAGACTCACATAAGAGGACCTTTTAGGAAGGCCTGACCTCAGGAAATCAAAGTTGGCTCCAAAGTTGCCTCTGAATGGAGAGAGGGCTGGAAGAAGGACATTAGGCAGAGAAGGAACCTTGGAGAGATGAAAACCCACCAAATGGGAAC
The DNA here is from genome assembly GCA_004026965.1 of Petromus typicus. Taxonomy (NCBI): domain Eukaryota; kingdom Metazoa; phylum Chordata; class Mammalia; order Rodentia; family Petromuridae; genus Petromus; species Petromus typicus. Next base: position 29,243 of record PVIR01004550.1, read on the forward strand.
CTCTGAGTCCTCTCTGTGTTGTCTCCAGTTTTGGTGCCAGTCCTGGCTGAACCAAGAACTACAGCAATCTAGCTTTGGTCAGGACCTCTGGGGGCTCTCCCTCCTCTGTAATCACACAGATCACCTCCTAAGTTGTGATATGCAGCACGATGGCTATTTAAGATTCAGTGAATTAAAATGCAAAACCTCAAAGACAATGTTCCTCAGTTCCACTACTGACTTATCAGTGGCTCCACAGTCGGCTCCACAGTCAGACATGGCTAGTGACTTCCATAGTGGACAGCAGAGATACAGAACATTCATTACACTGAAGAAAATTTCCTTGAAGGATGCTTCTTTGTGCTCTGTTGTTTCTGCATGGAAAGGCACACAAGGGCAGGACCTTGCCATAGGATACCAGATGCTTTGTATGAAACGTGCAAAGAAAACTGGGCAGTGGTTAAGGCCAACGACTCTAGGACTGGGAAGGAGCTGATGGGCCCCCTACCCCATTTCAGCAGGGGGACTTAGGCGAACACTGTTGCTGGTAAAGTGTCCCTGGCCAAGTGACTTAATACGCAGTGCTTTTCCAGCTTGAATGTCCATATGATTCGCTCAGGTTCCAGATAATGGAGCAGATTCTAAGTCTGTGACATAGAAGGACAGATTCTACATCTCTCAGAGGCTCCAGGGGAATCAAATGTTACCAGTCTGTCACCCACACTTAAAAGTATGGAGACTCTATGATCAGGAAAAAACACAACCGTAAGTGCTAGAGGCCACACATAGAAGTCTCACTCTGTGGATGGAAATATTTTTGTGAATTCATTTTGTACCCATGATTTCATGGTGAGAACACAGCATATTTAATTCACTGACCCATCTATCCCTTGTCTACTAGACATCCATTTATAGTGCCCCCCGTGGTAGAAGATGAGCATATTATAATACATTCAGAAATCAGCTGTGAATGTCACTCATGTGTTTCCATCGTAACAACACTAACACAAGCTTAAATTCAATAAATTGTCAATCATTATTCCATGAGGCAAGAGATATTTTAAAGCTAGTAAACACATTTTGAAACACAAGTTAGAAGAGAAGGAACAAGCCTATGTGTTTAAGAGGAAATTAAGGGGAGATATACATGTACACAGGCCTAACATTTTCCCTGGAAGAGAAATCTCTTTCAAAGTCTCTCCCTTCTGCAGATAGCTCCTTCAAAGCCACATCTGACACGGGTCTAGTTTCCTTGCTCAGTAGTGGTATCATCAAACAGCCACACATCATGAAGAACATGTTTATCATTCTAACATTTCTTCCAGAATTGAGTTTGAATTATGGATTGTGAAACCATAGATGTTGTTGCTTGGGAGGGAGAGAAACAAGCTCTACCAATAACACAGAAAATGAATTTTTAATATCATTTAAAGAATGATTACAAATGTTTAGAGGTTTAACTCTTTAAGACCATTTTTGTTGCCTGCAGCAAACATGTTCAAAGAGGTGTCTGAAAGCTCTCTGTAATACAAAGAAGCACATAGGTGTTCTTCGGACAAGGGGTAGATATTTAGCTCTATGTCCTGGTCCTAGAATAAGACTGAAGTAATTTCCTGTCTGGGTCTCTACCAAATTTAGTGTCTTCCATGAAATCACAGAATGTATGATACTAGTCAAGTGGTTGCAGGATTAAATCTGGCTAGTCTGTCTCTCTCTCTCTCTCTCTCTCTCTCTCTCTCTCTCCAGCCATTTAGTTTTGGGTAAGTTTTTTTTTAGTGTTGTCAGAGCCTTCACCATCTGGTGATAGTAAGACCTAATTGCAGGGTTATAGGAAATACTAAATTAAAATAATGTACATAAAGTGCCAGATATATAGTAACAGTTGTTTTATTTGAGGTAGTAATATTCATAATGATGCTTGGCTCTTATTCCAGGAAGGAGAATTTGTAAGAGGTGGGCCAAAGCACCAGAGTTTTAAAGGACACTGAGAATCTCTGATGGCCCTAAGTTGCCTGAATGACCTCATTCTTATCCTAAAAAGCCTCGGTGAAGGATGCATATCAATGTGGCTAAAAAAAGTATTGGTTCTCAGTGCAGGAGTAAGGGGCAGAAGATCAGAGTGAGTGGTCAGATGCAAACTGAACAAGGTGCTTCCATACTACTTTTCTGCATTAATAGAGTTTACATTGGCTGTGTCCCAGTATGCACTAGGCAACACAGTAAATGCTTTTCAAGTGTCACCTCAATGAAAGTGGCCTAAGAAGGTCAGTGCTGCTGTTATTCCTACATTCCACATGGCTTTTGAACCTTGACACAAAAGGCATTTGGGGCTAGAGCTTCCTTTGCTGTGGGGGTTTCTTGCGCAGTCTATGATGCTTAGATCTGTTCCTGGTGTGGACCAAATGCTCTTGCCTCTCCCCTAGTTGTGATAACTGAGAGTATTTTCAGACATCACCAAATATCTTCTCAACTAAGAAATGCTAGGTAGCTGGATGAACAAAGTGAAGTTCAGTGACTTCCAAAGATTATTCAGCTAGCAACGTCAGAGCCAGTATTAGAAATCAGGGACTGAGAATTCACTTCCTTGAGAATCTCCAGCTATCTTGTCTCCTAGGCTGAAAATGTGAAGTGAAACTCTTGAGTTTTCTTGGATGAGGTAGACCAGCTTTTTAGCAGACTGTGGCAGTAAAGGAATATAATAAGTTATCTAACAATCTGGCCTCACCACACATTTCCAGGTATGTTTCCCTTTGAGAATCTGTCCCAGTTCTAACAGTGTCGCTTGTGCACCAGTGATTCTCAAGGAATCTCAGGAATATTTTCCTCAGACAGTTCCTGGACATTTAAGTTAAATCTAACATTTGGTCCCAAACCATTGTCTCCTTATTGACAAGAGTTGGAAATAGGAAGATGTATTTTTTTAAAAAATACTGTTTTGGTCAGTTTTGTTGTCCCTGGGACAGAATACTTAACACCTACAGCTCATCAGCAAAGAAGAGCTTTAATTTGGCTCATGGTTCCAGAGAATTTAGTTCATGGTCACCTGGCTTTGACACAGGAACTTCGCGGTGAATGAATGAAGCAAAACTGCTCAGCTCTACTTTTAAAGATGGAGATTTGCCTTCACTTCATTACAGGCTCAAAGGATAAATCAAATGAGAATGTCTTGATTCTGCCTTGATTTTGATTATGTGTTCAATATCATAAGAAGATAGATTTCAAGCAGCTTTTCTTGATCCTAAGGCTTTGTCTCTGCAGTCTAACTGGGCCAATCCAGTGTACTGCTTTAATAATAAGACTTTTTCATATATGTCTTCCAGTCATGAAATACATACATTCTTGTTCACCCAAACTAATCTTTCCAGCAGCTCCGGGTAAAGTACTGGATGCTTTTGCTTTTGTAAATGTGGAAACAAAGGCTTAGGGAGTTTGATATCCATCAATCAGTGCCTGGTTAACACAGAGCTCAGATCAGTTCCTCCCATTCCACAGGTGTAGATAAGTGATGAGTGCTTGGTTGGGAGCATGGACTGGCAAAGGCAAGAGTCTGTCTTTGAAGACCTATTCTGTTTTCCTTTTGGCCTGTGACAACGTTAGAATTGGGCCCCCTGAAAATCCAGCAGAAATACCCATGTGGTAGCAGTCAGATATTCGTGTCAGGGAACACCTCACCCAGGCTTAGATATAGCTCAGGGATGTATGATGTGTATACATCTCTAATGGCATCTACTCCTAGGGGACAGCGGAATCAGATGCATATACACAGGTATGTAGAAAGCACCTAAAAATAACAAGGCCAAGACTCAAACTTTGATAACAGATAATTCAGGTTGCAGCAAAGGGACTAGCCCTAGTCAGACTCCTAGTGAACTTCAATTATGTCTTTAATCATTGACCCAATCTTTAGTGTCTACATCTCCAACCACCTCTTATACTCAGCTCAAGATGCTCACTTAACTTTCACATCAAAATATTGTTTCTGCCTGCATATTCTGTAGCTCAAAATATTTCTCTCCTTTAGGGCCTCAAAATCTTCTTGTTCATAATGTAGAAGACTTTAGTCCAAAGAAATAAATAGGGTAGAGAACAAGGTCAGAGATAGAGAGTAGTTGTTATTATTGAGTCCTACCACAGAGGAGGTAAAAATCCAAGACGACGCTGGAATCAAGGCTGGCTGCTGCACCCTGACCATGGCCTTCCCCACTGAACTCTGGAAGCAATGGACTAATAGTTTCCCAAAGATGTTCATGGATCTAATCCCCAGAACCATCATGGTACTCGGCAAGAAGGAATCCAAATTGCAGACTGAATTAAAGTTGTCTGTTTGTTTCCTTGAAATAGTCCATCTTGGATTGTCCAGACAGGCTGAATATAATCACAGAAACCTTAAAACCAAGAGTGTTGTCAGCATGGTCCCATGTGTGAAGGAGCTGACCTGCTGTTACTTGGTTGGGAGAATGAGGAGGGGGCTTCCTTCTGAAGCGGGAAGTCAAGAAATCATGTTGATATTCACCATGGGAGTCTATATTGGACTTCTGACCTCCAGAACTATGGGAGCAAAAAGTTACATTGTTTAAAACTACTAAATTTATGGTGCTGTGTTGTGGTAGCCATAGGAAGCTAGTACTCATCTATACTTCCTTGATTCTACAATTTCCAAGATAAGAACAGTAATAGCATCTGCCTTTATAATGTGCTGTGAAAAATAAATGAAAGACATATATTAAATGTATAGAAGACATCTGGATTATGCAGAAAGTATTAGTGATTCTTAGATGTGTAACAAGAGCTTGTCAAGTGGGGGACTGAATAGATAGACAAATAACAGAAGTATTTGGAGCAAAAACCATGGAGAGCTAGTACTTTGCACAAAAGGTCACCGATTTGCAAACTTCACACCAGAAGCCTTAGCGATTCAATATTTGACAATTGCTACTCTGTGCAGTAGCTGAGGGAAGATGATAGCCAGGACCTCCTCGATTTTTGCCCCTGAATTTTTCTATGTCATGTCAAGGGCTTGTGGTCATCGTTTTCAGATTTCTGCTTTCACCTGCACCAGACACTACTGTTTTGAATTCCCTTAAAATCTCAGTTGATAAAAATATAATCATTATATGACATTAAGCAAACACAGTAAACTATAGTGTGTGAAAGGTCAGGGCCTTTCAGTATCCTTACATGTGAAATGATGGTCTCCTACAGCCCAGGGTGTCTCTTCTGTGTCACCTGCTGTCACAGCCTGTGCTTCCACCCATGGGAAACAGTCAACCTTGAAGGAAACTTGTTCCCACTGTGATTTATTGTCACTTCCTTTTTCCTTCTTGTTTTTTGTAGTTCTCCTGCCCCGGCCATCAGGCATCTGACCTACAGAGAGCAGCCTGCACTGTCTCTCCTCCCCAGCATTTTCTAAATATCCACATTCCTCAGATGCCAGCTCCTTCCTTATTTTCTCAATTCTGTATTTGTTTATCCTCAAAAGCTCCTTTGTAGCTGCCCGCAGGGCTCTGGGAAACTGTGGAGGCTGGGCCTGTTCCCTGAGGCAGGCTACAGGGTGCACCAAGGGCCCCATTTTCTATTCTCCATCGCAGGGTACCTCCCTGAGGATGGAGGCAGCATGAAGAGGTCCCAGCAGTTGGGCAGCTGAGTGGCCAGTGTACACCTTTGAGGGTCCACTGTCCACTTAAGATCTGGTCTAAAGGGTGCAGACTCTCAGCCAAGGGAAGCTTGTCTATTCAGGGCTCCCAGTGTGAGCAGGGCACATGCCCTGTTAGCCAAGTCCACCCGACAAGCCTCAGAACCAGGGACATGACTCCAAAGGTCCATCACATCACCTGTGAGCTCTGCCTGGGAAGGTGCAGCGCTCGGCATCGACTGTCAGGGCTCAGAATCTGTGAAGGAGCAGGGAGAGCTGGAAAATAGCAGGCTGTGGACACCATAGGCTCCCTGCTTTCCGTGAGCTGGGGAAAAGTTGGAATAGGAAGAAATGGCACTTCAACTGCCAACCAGAGTACTTCCAATTCTCTCCTGCATGAGCCACAGTGAGACTGAAGCCCAGGTTCTAAACTCTTTCTTCTTTGCTGGACTGGGCCTTTCTCTGCTTCTCATTCTGTGCCATCTCCCCACTGCCTGTGGAAACTGCTCAGCCTTCTCTGCACAAGTATGGCTTTGCTTCCTCTGGATGTGCCTTCTCCCACACAGTCCTCTTGGACTCTTTGTAGGTCCCCCAAACTCACTGTGCACTGGGGCCTTGTGAACACCACTTTGCTGCTGTCTTACCAGCTATCATAGCAAGGCTATGTTCCCCTCCCCACGCATCGCTCTCAGCCACACCTCTGGTCTTAACCTCAGTTGCCTCCCTCTGGCTCTAAATGAGATCTGTGTTCACCTTTCTTATAGCACAATAGGGGCTTCCTGACCAGGAAAGTGTCTCGCACGTCCATCTTTGCATTTAGCAGCTATGAAGCATTCAAATGCCTAACCCCTTCACTCTTCATCACTCTATAATATAATACATTAGACAGTCCATTTTATGGATTAGAAAGTTGAGTCCAGAGACCATAAGTAACTTGCCCAAGGTTCCTAAGGTGGGAAGAGGCAGAGCTTGGGTTTGATCCAAAGCAGCCAGCTCTGGTGTTCTGAGTGTGGACTCTAGTCAGCCAGAGTGGCATCCACTCCCAACTCTGATTCCCACAAGTGTGAGACTTTGGACCAGCTACTCAGCCTCTCTGAACTTCAGCTGCCAAATCTAAAACACAGAGAGAGCCTACCTATGGGATAATGATGATGATGGTTGGAAAGATAATCATCTAAACACTAGTATGGAGCAAGCCATAGTAGTACCAGCACTAATAATAATTACTGTTCTCTTCCTGACATCCCTAATTACCTAACCTAATCATTGCTGGTCCCAATTGAGGGCAAGAACCCTATTGCTTTAACCTCATCACACAATGCTTAACATAGAGCTTAACAGATATCTGGAAGTAATTGAGGAATAGATGCCTCTCACCTAATGCACTCAGCATGCTGAGCACTTTCTGAGTGTTCACCTTGTGTTCATATTAATTACTATTATCATTACTATTATTTACTTGGAGAGTGTGACATAGATGTGTCTCTGGCCAGGAACTCTCTACTTTTGTCCTGTAATGCAGGATAGCCACACTTCCTAGGTGATTTAGAAGAAACTGCAAAGTCGGCCACCTACCCACTTCCTGGCAGGAGTGGGTAGCTTTCCCCTTCAATGCAGGATGAACTGCTGGGCCTGTGTGTGGTGCAAAATAGTGACAAAGACTGGGGCAGAGTCAACCAGGGTAAAAGCCAAATAGACCAATCATTTACTCTGCAAAGGGAATCACTAACCACAGGCCAAGGGTCAATATTAAGGCAAGTTACATATCAATTGGGGGTCATTAGTCCTTGTCCTTCCTAGTTCTGGGACAGCAGGTGGCCCTGAGCCAGCCCACGTGAGTAGGGACTAGCAGCATGTACTCTGACTGTGAAAAACAAGATGATAGAAGATTTATGCTCCTGTAGTTTAAAGGTCAAACCACGGTGTGGTTCTAAGGACTACAGGCTCTCCGAAAGGATCTGGTCCCCAGGAAGGAGCAAAGTCCAGCCAGTAGGAAGGTGTGGAGAGATCTTGCTCTCACTTAGCTACAGGGACATCAGGTGCTCTTTCTGGGCTCCTGGGAATGGGCAGGGTACACTCCAGGGGCCCAGTGGGGCCAGGGGAGTCAAGGAAGAAAACAGTTCCTCCCTTGTCACTTGGCATGGACACCTATGCCATGTATAGTGTGGCATGAACACCACTACGGCTCTGGAGGGCTGGGTGGATTATGACTACTGTTGTACAAGTCAGAAAGCTGGTAAGCCAGACACTGACAACACTGAGTGACTAATGTGCAGCAGCGCAGGGTTTTCCAGACCAGGCAGCACATAGCACTGGGTTGCAGGCAGGGCCTGGAGCATCCAGCGGTAGAAGCAGCAGCAGAACTTTTAGGATTTGTCATCAGTACCACAACGCAATCCAAGACAAGAAATGCCCACAAAAACCTTTTGCTATACCAGTCACATGCTGAGTGTGCCTTGTGAGGTACATCTACAAACCCCCAGTCAATGCCTGGGGAGAGGGAGGAAATAAGATATAGAGTAAATATACAACCTAAAAGGCATAAAATCTATACACCAGATGCAGCTTAGTCTTGGCAATAAACCAGCTCTTCAAGACTTTTGTCTTCTTCCCAACTATTCTCTCTTGAGGTGGGGAGCTGGTTTGGCATGGGGTGGCTAGCGTGGTGCTTCTGGGCAGGGCGCAGCACCATCTCTGACCCTCTAATTGCACTTATCATGTACTAATTAGCATTTAATAAGCAGCAACCCAGCATCCATTCCTTAAACAATAAAAGGACCTCATCCCCACTTCAAAGATGAAGAATCTCAGATTAGGATGGTAACAGTAACAAGAATAAAGAGCCACCCGGATCTCATCAGAGTTAATAGCACAATTAGAACCCGGAGCTTCCCAATCTGGAATCTGGTTGCAGGCACAGAGGCTTCATAATGAGCCGCCCCGTTCCTCTTTGAGTCACACCTTGGGGTGGAATAATTAAGGCAGGCAGGGTTCCTTTCAACAGGTGCCAAGTCTCAAGTATCTAGATGTACGTTAGGAGGCCTCCACTATCTCTTCTGCCAGGTGTGAGATCTGAAATCTCAGGGCTGTGAAACTGCAAAGTGCTGGGTGGGGACCCTTTGGCCTCACCATGGAGGTCTTTGGAGAGCGAAGGTTAGAGTGGAAGTGGTTGGGATACACGTCAGGATGTGCACAGGGCCTGTGTCAAGGATGTCATCAGCAGAGGAATATGATTTGTAGTTTTACCCTTGTTTCCAATCTTAGCTGGAACTTGCGGTGTTCTGTGTCTTTCCATACTGGGTACTGAATGCAAGGTATTCACATTAAGTCACATAACCAGTCCTCGTTATTTTTCATTTTGAAGAAGTTTCTCATAAGTTGCTAAGTTACCCATGGTGGACTCAAACATGCCATCCTCCTGCCTCAGCTTGGCAGAGTGTTGGAATTACAGGTAGGCACATGATGTCTTTGTCTGGGGAACATGTAGGCCAGCGATTCTGACAGCAGAGTCCCCATATATGCAGCTTGCCTGAGAAATATGTTAAAGTTGGAGCTCTCTGGCCTCCTCACTGTTGAATCAGACCATAAGGTTGAGGCTCAGCCCTGTGGATTTCAGCAGACCCTGCAGAGGATCCTGAGAGTACTGCCTGAGCCTCCTTGCAGCATGAAGTTCTGTGCTACAGCCCAGACCTGCCATCACCCCACAGACCTTCCAAGGCGTGGAGAACTTCCAAAGGAAGTTCACTCCTCCAGGTGCAGCATTTCCCCCAGGTATGTCCTCTGCAGAGTGCCTTTCCTCTTCAAGGCAGTCTTCCCAGGTTGCCTGTTCTTTTCCAACAGCATACAGTGATGGCTCAGACGTGAACTTTATTTGACGCTACTCTTTACATGTTGGTCCTCCCCTAAAGCTGTAATATTTACAGCCTGGGCCCCACATGTCCCCACACAGTGGCTGGTACACAGTATATCTTCTGTGATACTCAGTTCTTCAGTCACTTATGCTTTATCAGGGCCTAATACGAATTTAATAAATATTTACTGTTTTAGTTTGACTAACATATCTAATATTACATTATCTTACATGCAGTCTTCATTTTTATCTCCCTTCTTACTGATTGTACATGGAAACAAATTTGGATTTTCCCCTCCTTCCACCCCAATTTTGAAATGGATAACATAAGTACATCTTCCTTTCACCATGTGAGAAAGTCAATGATTAATAATTTAATTTGCTGAACTTTTAGACCTCATGTGGTCTGATCATCATTTCTTTCTAGGTTAATATTTATTTACCAAGCGCTACTGGAGAAATGCTAGGGAAAATATCATTTTAAACAAGCACAAACTGTTTTAGTTCCTCTAATGTTTTGAACATAGCCTGGGATATAGGCTTCAAAGAACACAAATGAACCTGCCCAAATTAGAAATGGTCCCTGCACTGCTCTCTGGCCAGGTCCCAAATGTGACAGGTGTGCTCTAATGTTCACAGGGACATGGCAGAGGACAAGAAGGATGTCAGCTTGAAGGTGCATGTTAGAAATAGCACTTGGGTTACTCCAGAGCTGCTCCTGCTTGAGATCAGCAGGAGGTCTGGCCACAGAATCTTGCGGTTGCTCATGGAAATGGGTGAGCTGAACGAGCAGCCTTTGCCACAATAGAAACACGGGGTACTCAGGGACATGGACACCACAGGGTGGCACAGCAATGTCTCCTAGAGGGGTGAGTTCTAAGTACATAATGCAAGAACCACATGGGATTCAGCCAGGGCAGGGAAGGATGTGGAAAGGACATGGAGACCACGATGTGAGAAGAGCAGATGCAGACAGCGGACCCATGCGTTATGCATGAGCAGACAGACGTATGAACAACTTGTGGTCATGAGCACAATTCTAGATTTAACTTGTGACCAAAGTCTTGAGTGATGACCTGAATTCTAGCTGATCTCAGAGATTTAACACTTCAAGGGTACTGGAAGGAACATTCTACATCCTTTCCTCTGTGGAGTTTGTAGAGAAATCCCACACAGTGTCTCCCTAAGAGATTTGCCTGTGCACAGGAGAGAGACTTTGAAGACTGTACAGAGAAGTCTGAACCTTCTACTTACCAACTTGAGTTACAACCAGCCTTTAGGAACAAGCTGAGTTTGTAAGTCAAGTGTCTAGCTCCACTGTACCTGGATACTCTCTAAAGAAATTTCCTCCAGGTAGGACCTGGTGCATAAGGGACAAAGCAACAGTAGCAAAGGGGATGCTTCTCAGATCGGGGGTGTTCTCAGCAACCCCTGGAGCTTTCTGGGCCCCACACCTAGTGTTTCTGACCCCGTGAGTCTAGGGAAAGGCCTGAAAATCTGCATTCTTTTCTGTTCCCAGGCAATGCCTGTGTGGCTCATTTGGAAACCACTTAGGAGACTCACTATTCTTAGTTAGGGAAGGATGATCAAGGTGTCCCTGGTGATGCCATTTGTACCAAGAGGAAGAAGCTGAAATGTAAGCTTGGATCACTTATTCCAGACCCTCACGGCTGCAGGTTGGAGCTAGTTCTTTAAGGCAGATCATGCTGCTTCCCAACCTCCTCTAGGTCATATTGGCAATGAGTGAGCAGGGGGAAGAGGCCCTGGTAAAGACTGTCCTGCTGATACCTGATCAGTGGTATTTCAGAGAGACTGAGGAGGGGACGAGTGAGGGGTGAGGAAATGAGCTGTGGGTGTCACCCGCCCCTGCTCAGAAGCCTCAGCTCAGATGGCAGTGGCAGAACATTCTTATGCCCATGAGGGAAAGGAGAGAAGCTGACATGTCAGAAGTATAGCATCCAATGGCAGCCAAAGAAATGCATCCTGTGGTCTGCAGTTTGCTAAGAAAATGCCAAAGCAAAAATCAATGACCAAGTGAAAGCTAATCACCAGCTATTTAATCTCTATGAAAGTTTCCACAATATTTGAGTTTCTTGGAAGAAAAATAAAGTCACCACTTTTTTACAAGTGCTTAGCTATTGTGCATGTACATATAGACACCCTCTCATACACACACACACACACACACACACACACATACGCATGTAGGCAAGGATGTGTGTAACAGATGAAACTCGGGTCTTGATGCCACGGGAAGACAAGATTCAGTGTGTGCAAGTTTGTGTGGACAGAGAGTTCTGCGGTCTTCATGCATCCTACAGCCAGAAAGCCACAGGTTACTGCGAGCACTCACGTTTCAATCACATGCACTTTCTGAGGCTCTGGAACTGTGCTACAACCCAGCCTTAACCTTACTGAATTCTCACCACAAGCCAACAAGGGAAATGCCACATTATCTCCGTTTTGCAGATGAGGAAATGAGGAAATGGGGCCAACAGACGTGCAAGAGCTGATGCTTGTCACAGCTGACACTTCAACAGGTCTGCGGCACGCGTGCTGGAGAGGCTCTGTCTCTGTGAACCTGTAGAGTCCTGTGCCACGTGTGCCAAGATCAATCAATAATGAAAATACCGGGACTAAAGTGCATAAACTTGTTCTGTAACACTGGGACCTACTGCCACCTTCAAAGTCCGGTGGAACCTGCCCTGGGTGGAGGCAAAACCATCAATATGTTGCCATTCCTTCTAGACTTGACTGTGGCATCCAAACATGGATAGCAATGGGAACTCTAGGAAGTGGGTTTGAGAGCTTTCAGAAATTCTGTGAAAATTCTCTGCAGCTACTCAGACATAAAGTGCTCACCCCACCCCCTGGTTTTCCCATACTGCTTGTCAATAAGAACAACATCCAGCTGGACAGATGGAGCTGGGAGGTGGAACTTGGGGAAGAGTGACCCTGGATGTCTAGGTGTGCATGGTCCCTGATGGGGTATATTCAAGAGTACTAGGGTCAGTGGAAGACATAAGAAGACATAGGCATTACAGTATGTCCAAAATGGATCTAGATATACATCCCACTGGACCCTCTGGCCTCTTCTGCATACTATTGTACCTATTGCTGGGGTATGGCTTTCCTCCCAGTAATAATCTGTATTGGTAAGTTTTTCCATTGCTGACAAAATACTGGACGTTCACAGGTAAAAGAGAGGCTGACTTGGCTCACACTTTCAGAGGCATCAGTCCATGGTCAGTTGGCTCCAAGGCAGAGACATCGCGTCAGAAGGGCATGGAGGAGAATGCTGCTAACCTCATGGTGGCTAAAAGCAGGGCACAGGGAGAGCACAGCAGAGGGGAAGGGGCCAGAATCTAGAGAGCTCCAAGTTGAAACCTGGCTTTACAGCTTTGTAACTTTAGGCAAGTGACAAACTCTCTGGCCATGACCAATCTGAAATAAAGGACTTAATGAGATTCCACTTCCTAGGACTGTGAGGGCAAGATGAACTCATTTATGAATAGCATAGTGCCTAGCACATGAACAAGCAGGAGCTGACATCAGGGCTGTCATCTGTAGGCTTTCTATCTCCTTTTTCTCTCCCCACTGCGTAGTGCCCCCATCAATTCCAGCCATTGTGATTATCTGTACAACAGATTCTCCATTTGTAAGTGGAAAAAATGGATGGACAGACCAGTCCTGAGGTCAGAAATATTTCTGATTTTAGCTGAATGAATTGTTCAGGACTGTAGGGAAGTGGAGTGTGTTATCTGCTACACATAAAGTCTTATACTTTGCTGTAAGATTCAGTCTGTTTTACTGAGATCTTAGAGTCTCAATTTCCTCCTCTGAAAAATAGGCTACTCTTGTAACTGATACATTGAAGTGGTACAATGAAGAAATGAAACTGCATGTGGTCTTTAGTTCACAGAGGGTCCATGGCTGCCTGGATTTTATCCTGGTCCTTATCTCTCCTGTGAGGTGGGCTTATCTGTCACCCACTGCTCAAAATTTTCTGCTTGACAGCAAGTTCTTGGAGCCAGTTCAGGAAAACCATGGGGTACAATGCTTTTAATACTCTTTTGCCTCTAAGTACAAAGGTCAGAATCAAACATCATTGAGTCCTTTGCAATCAGTCCCAAAGCTCAGGTGAAATCAGACTTGCTCTGGATTAAAGTCATGCTCAGCAAAAGGGACAAGTCAATGAGATTTTCAATAAACCCAATGTGTTCAACACCCCAAACTTATTCTCTCTTGTAAGTTAGCAATATGGAGATGTAGCTGCTTCAATGGGCTGGGGCAGAGGAGCTGAAAACTTTATGGGGTTCTTTGAATAAGCATTTATAGAACACAGAGCTCTTTTTTTTCTGTCCTAGAAGCAAAGTTTTATTGAGCTGAATCAAATTATGGTAGAATCTGACAGAGCTGTGTAGCCATGAACCAGCCAAGAAATGATCCTCTGTGTCACATCCACCTTGCAAGATAGAGCCTGTTCTCATAAATCTGTGCAATCTGGAAATGACTGCAGGTCACCCCTCTGAGAGGCAATGTGGAAGATCATCGATTGCTGGGCAAGAGATTCACCTTGGTGCTGCCCTCAGTCAGTCCTTACCTGAGTGACTGATCTAGACACTGGACCATCATGGTGGAGAATGACTCCCAGTTCACAGCACAGGAGAAACGGGCCGAGTGGAGGCCAAGCAGGCTTGGTCATGAACTTTGATCAAGAGTAACTTTTCAGGGCCAAATTTGATTTCAGAAACATTGTAGAAGCTCTGGCCATGGTTGGCTGTGTATTGGGCCTATTTACTTAATGATGTTTAATGATGGGTATGCAGAGTGCTAGGGTGTGTGTGTGTGTGTGTGTGTGTGTGTGTGGCTTTGTGTGCGTCCTTGGGCATGCCCAAATTGGGAGTTCTTAGGGAGACTGTATTTTGTCATGTTTAAAGTAAATGCAGTACAAAATGTATGCTAGACATTGTGAAATAGGAAGAAAATGTTCAAAGAGAAATGGTGACTGAGTGGGAGCAGGGAAAAGCAAAGAAGAGAAAGGAAAAATCTGATGGCCAAAAGGAAAAGAAAGGAAATAAAACTTATGTATATAAAAGGTTTGCAGTTGAAGGGAGGACAAGGAAATGGGGAAAAAATAAGAATGAAGATATAGCATGTACAGGTACAATTTCTCAATGACGAACGTGATCATAATATATTTTTAAAATATACCATTAAGCTCAATTTATTACAAAAATTTAAAATAAAATAACTAGTCTCAAGAATGGATCACAGTGTAGCCAATTAGATTTTTTTTAAAATCAAATATTTATTGGTACATTATATACACACATCATGACTGCACTCAACATCAATAATTTGTAGTAGTATATGGCACAACCTAATTCACATTTTTCCCCATCATGATTACACTCAACACTGAGAATTGGTACCAGTATATGACACAACTTAATTCTCATTTTTTCCGATTCCCTTACCCACCCTACAACCCCCACCCCCTGTATACTTAAGTTTCATTTCCTTTTTAAAATTATCATCACATATTTTCCCCTCATTACTTACCCCAACACCCCATTTCCCTTTGAATATTTTACATTTCACAATATCTACCATACATTCTAGAACTCATTTGCATCTTCATTTTCTTATGCCAGAGAAAAGATATGATATTTACACATGTGTGAACTATTTTTTAATTAATTTTTATTGTAAGAGATGTATGGACTGATTGCAGTTTTTAACATCTGGAGAAGTATAAAATTTATTAGTCAGCTTTCTTCTTGCTGAAACAAGATTCTTGGCAACTGTAATTTAAAGGAAGAGAACTTTATTTCGGCTTACAGTTCCTGAGAGTTTAGTTGACAGTCAGCTAGCTCCTGTCGTGGCATGAGAATGCAGCAGAGAAAAATTCATGGTTGTCAGGAAGCAGAGCAGGTGAGAAAGAGCAGAGAGGGAAGGACCTGGGGCTCCATGACCCACTTCCTTCAAACAAGCCCCACCTCCTGCTGTGAACTTGCCAATGGCTTAACCCATACATGAGGTCATTGCCCTCAGAATCCAATCACAGTTGCCAGAATTCAGTCAAATATGTGATGAGGATTAACTGCCACAAGTCAGAAATCCTTAGTAGTGTTCGAGGCAGGAGAAAACCAGAGAAGTTGGGAATGTCGAAGCTGAGGGGAAGGCCAAAAGTGGGGCCCTAAGTGGAGGAGGAGACTGACCAGAGAAGAGGGAGCACCAGGTCGGAGAGGAGGGGGCATAGGGCACGAAATCAGGACTCAGGTGTTGATCCAAAGCCTTGGATGGAGGTGAGCAAAGAAGACAGAATGGTGCTCAGCTCTTCTCTACATGTGATTTGACTCTTACCTGCTTATCTTTATACAATTGTATCCTCCTTCCACATAGCCCAACATACTGTGACAAGGGACAGGAAACACTGCAATGTGATTTCAGCCTAAAGGGTGACTACAGTTTCTACATCTCAAACCTTAGCATTTTCTTTCTGGAGCCATGAGCTCTAGTATAATAAGTCCAGCTACTCAGCTCAAGGCTCAGAGAGCCTCTGAGAAGGAACCACACTAGGACAACATGGCGAGGGATTGAGCCTTCTCAGGCTTCTCTTAGGAACCCAAACCCCATTCTCCCTTTGATTGAACCACTCAAATACTGTCAGTGAGACCAGCACCACAACCACCCCACTGAGCCCAGTCAACCCCCATAGTGAGCAACAGTAAAATGCTAGTGATTTAAGGCATGTAGATTGCATTGCCTTCAACACATGTTTTTTACACAGCAATGAGAACCAAACCCATGAGAATGACTTGGATGTGTGTGTTCATGGGTGTGCGTGTATGTATGTGTGCGTGCGTGCGTGCGTGTGTGTGTGTGTGTGTGTATGGGGAAGGGCCTGGTATACTCCCGGGATATTGCCATCCAAGGCTCTTGCACATGGATCTTGAAAGTACTTGCTTCCAAGTTCAGCTACTCTTACTTCTTAGCTGAGGTTCCTTTTTGAACTCTTCTCAGAAGAGTAGGAAAAGGATAGCTACAATTATATTACTGTTCCCACTATTCCCATAAAACTGGCCAGGGTTCTGTCAAATCAGAAAGGAGCTTATGTCTTCTTAAACAGAACAGGGGGGAGATGGGAAGAGGAGCAGCACATATCAGAAGGTGAAAAGGGAACAAAAATAAGAAAGGTATTGGATCGAGAACATCTCTGTACAGTCCAGGGATTACAAGGATTGGCATTCAGGTGATTGTTTAGCCCCCTATGACATTAGCTGGCACACTCAGTTAATTCCTGGAAAGGGTTAGGTGTGTATTCTTTATTAATTGACATTTTCCTTTAACAAGGAACATAAGGACAAGGAAAAATTGTCATTATCAGAGAGTAATGGGTTTTCTTTTGAGAAGCCCATGTGTTTAATGAGGACAGCATCTTTCATCCTGCAGCATTCCAGAGGTATTTAGAAACTTTATGGAGCTTGAAATGGAGCCACCTCTGGCATGAAACCCGGGAACACCTCTTGCCATTTGAGGACAGAATGCCAACCGAAACCACCCAGAGCACATAATTACCAGTTGGAATTATCAGTTACCAACTGGAATGGGTCCAGGCCCCAGGCTCAACTCCTGCGACAAACATAAAGGACTATGTAAGGACCACACATGGTTTGACACCTTTGCTTTGGCCTCTCCACCATCTGGGACCCCAGAGCCAGGAATGGTTAAATAGATCAAGTCTCCCTCCACAGCTGATGTTGAGTTCTGACTCATAAAGGAGAGTCAGGCACGTGAACTGTGTTCAACCCCACTGACCACCTGGTCTGGGGTATAGGCAATGAGCCCTGAATAACAGAAGACTCTAAACCTCTAATGTGGGCTCTTCTGTCAGCTTCAGGCTGGAAGCAATGATGCACACCCACCAGGTGCCTGCAGTTCTCTAGTAAAAATATGCAGAGATGGAAGGGTGCTGAGGGATGGATGGAACAATTTGAAAGACAGTCTCAACATGAGCAAGTACACATGTGTGGCTCACACATGCATCTTGTCCATAGATGTGTTACTGTATGTGGCCAGAAATAGCTATAACCTAGGGATGTATCTATGAGTTCACACATTGGCTGTGCATGTGTGATTTAGTTTGCTTGTTCGGCTGGATTTGTTGTTGTTTGTTTTATTCAACAAATAGCTGTTTGCAGACAGTAACACAAAACAGAGCAAAATAAACAAGGTTCAGTCCTCTAAAGCTTCTAATCAAGCAATGGGCTGGAGAAGGAACCAGGCAGTTAGGATTCAATGTGATAAAAGTATGAAGCAGTTGGTTGTCAGTGTAAATCCTTCCACCCATCTCCGTGTACACAAGATGGCGAACCTGTTAAAAAATAGTAGTTATTTTGTCAAGTGACAGAGATAAATCTTGGCTCCAGGGACACTTGGAATACTTAGGCCTAGAATTAGGCCCTCCAGAATGGGTGGCAGGTAGGACGTGTCCTGAGCCCCCAGATCTCTAGCCAGAATTACTCTACCTCTATCCTTCTCCATGGCTAAGTCAGCACGGCTGCGGAATTCATGTCCAAAATACAGGGAATGGCATGTTTTGTCCTGGAAGTAGAGTGGTAGTGCATGAAGAGATTGAGCCCTGGGAATGGGTATGTTACCTTGTCTTGGTCTCAGATGACTTTGATAGTTTGAACCCTCTGAAAACTTGAGAACGTAAAGTTTCTGTCTTTAGCTGGTTGCTAGATTCATGTGTCTCATTTTGGTTTTGGTTAAATGGATCATGTGTGAAAAGAAGGAAAGAGAAAAGAAGGGAAGAGAAACACATTTATCTCATGCTAGCTATCCTCAGCCGGGAAGCTGAACCACTTTATCTGGAAACTGCTATATGGAGATGGTGTGATGTCCACTGACATGTGGGGAACTCAAATCTGAGACATTTTACTTCCAGTTTCCTTCTTTCCCCACTGTAGACTGGGCTCTCCTCTCTGGATTCCTGTCTTAATCTCTCAGGCTTAGAGCCTTTTCCAAGGGGAGCTCTTCATGGGAACCTCACAGTGCAGAAGACGATTTGAGCGACTGTGCCAACTCTTCCAAGTGTGCTACAAACTAGACCCACTAGGGTCACAGGAGAGACAAGTGCTTTCAAGAAGTAGAACCTTCCTATATGCAGAGGAAAGTCCTTTCATTCTGTGGATATTTGTAGGCAGTTCTCTTCCGAAGCTCCCACTCTTCCCGAGATTTCTAGAGTCAGGTTTTGTAACACCCCTTGACACGTACCAAGCCCACCCACTGCTGAGAAGTCTGGGGCTCACCGTGGACACTCTCCTGGTCTGTGTCCTTGTCATGCTTTGGGGTCTGTAATGACTGCCTGTTCCTAAAGTAGCTCTCTTCAGGACCCTCAGTCTCCAAATCCTACTGATTCCCTTCCCAAAGGTCATTAAAATTACATTTAAACTGTTCATTTGCTTGTTTGTCTGTTACTCAGTTCCTCTCCTGGGAAAGTGAGTTCTGTGAGGGGCAGGGGGTTTGTTTTTCTTTCTTGGCCACTAGATTGCCAGCATTTTTAGTCATGAGTGGACAGCACATTCTCAGTATATCTTGGTAGAGTTAACTAATTATTAGTAAGTCCCAGCTAGAATTTTGCATATATAAAATATAAGTCATTTACAACCCCGTCTCTCTCACACACATACACACACACACACATACACACCCCATACTGGAAATATCCATTTCTCTTTTTTTTTTCCTTCCCTTTTCAACAATTTCCTGAAGTTGGCGCACCCAAAAACTGTTCTCCCCAACAGGAAGGATCAGAACTTATTCAGGCTGGTTTATCTCTGCCTGGTAAGATGTGCAGCCCCAAAGGCCTTTCTGCCTGCACCTTTCGGGAAGAGCAGCAGTCTCCTGGATGAATGGCAGGAAGCCCACTGCTGGGGGTGGAAGCCACAGAGAGGGAGAAAGGAAACAGTTCCTCCCCTTTGTGCCCTGGAAGAGTGATGGGCTCCACTCCCAGATAACAAGCACATCTGCTTGGCTAATAAAATCCACAAAGTCTGTCACAGTCATTTCGTGGCTCCAGCAGGAGGAGCGGATTAGAGCTTTTGGGAACAGCACGCACCAGCAGTTAGCAGGGTGCAGGCTGCAGGGGTCGGTAATTTTCCCAGGCAGCCAGGCCTGCTCTGACATGCAGCTCCCAGTTGGTTCTGGGGGGGCACGTGTTTTGGCCCAGAGTGCATAAGATGAGAGTGCTAGAACCCGGGGAGTTGGAGAGCTTCTCCACTGTCCCGTTGGTAGTGATGATTAGGTTTAATTCTTGTTTATTAGATTTTGGTGTTACTCTGATTTCTATCCCCGCTAAAGTGAATATTACTACCTCTTTTTGTCAGCGCCTACAATCTTCAGAGTGTCTGTGTATGTATGTATTTATTCACACCAGCACACAGATAACTATATATTGCTTCTTACAATCAAGCCATCAGGACATCCTGACAACAGCTAATGTTTTTGAAAGCTGTGGTTGATACCATGAGAAGTGGTTTTGGGGGTAGAGTTGCCAGAGATTTCACAATAAAATGTATGGAACTCTAGTTAGATATGTCTTTAATACTTACTATACAATTAAGATATACTTACTATGTAACAATTTTTCATTTTGTATCTGAATTTGTATTTGACATGTATTTTATCTGGTAGCCTTATTTTTGTTTGTAAGTTTTCTAGAACAAATGATCACTAAATGAATGGCTCAATGCAAAGACCCAGAAGAAATATAGCCTCATAATCCCAGAAATTACAAGAGTGAATCTAGGTGTCTCCAGGGCCATGCTCCTCTGAGAGTCTGGGTACAGCTTGTCTTCACTTCTTTCTAGCTTGCAGTGGCATCCACTTCCTTAGTGTCCCCAATTTTTTAAAATTTAGATCTTCATTGGTACATTATTAATACACATCATCAATGCATTCAACATTGAAAGTCTGTACCAGAATATGACATGACTTGATTCTTATTTTTTCTCCTTTTCCCCTGCCCTGCAACCCCGCCCTCTATGTATGTAAGGTTTGTTTCCTTTTTTTCTTTATTACTGTCACATTCTTTTTCCCCTTATTATTTACACCTACACCCTCTTTCCTTTTAACTATTTTCTATTGCACACATCAATTATAGATGCTACAACTCATTTACATCCCTGCATCATCTTCCCTCTGCCTTGGTGGTTCCATAGCTTCCCCCATGTGTCCATGTTTCTACTTTGATTTCTCCTCATGAAGGTTTTAGGCACAGGAAGCAAAGGACTCACCCTACTTCAGTTTGAACTCATCTTCCTGAGTTGTATATCTGAACCAACTCTATTTTCAAATGAGTTCATAGTTTGAAATGCTAAGGATTAGGACTTCAACAGAACTTCCCAAAGATGCAGTCTATTCCCCAATACAGTCTTTGCCTCATTGTATTTTAATTTACAGGATAACTATTTTGGTGCATTATGAAGAATCCATGGGAAAACGCAGTCAGAGACAACATAAATCACCTGTCCAAGTTATACATCTGTGAGGCTGGAAGCTAGGTGGCACAGTCAAGGCCAGCCTGGCAACTCAGGCCCAGTGCAATGCTTAGATCTGGAGAAATGCCCAACTGGAGGGTCTAATCTCAGTGCTGTGGTCTTCTTGCAACCAATCATCCTTCTTTGGTTCCCTGACTTTCCTTAGTAAGAGGGTTCTAATATGAAAAGATGTATGTAGAACTGTACTATCCAATGTAGTGGCCACCTTTTCATGTGGAAATGAAGCTAGTTAAAATGGAGATTGTCTAAATGTCAAACACACAACAGGTTTCGAAGACTTACACCAAAAGTAGAGAAAGAAATTAAAAATATAACAACAAACACACTGAAAAGAAACACAAAGTAACTACTAGTGATTTCTTATTAGTATTTATATGCTGAAAGGATGTTTTGGATGCAATGGATTAAATAATTGCTAAAATTAATTCTATTTGTTCTTTCTCTTTTTTAAAAGTTCACATGGAATGGATTGTTCCCTTATTTTTAGGATTTTTATATATCTGTTTTCTTTCATACTCTGAATACTTGACACTTGGCCCCCTCCACGATAGATCATGAAGTCTCCTATTTTTCATGTTTATCTAATTTTAAAAAATGATTCATCTCTCAAATCCTTCATTTAAGAACAATTCGGCATAACCTCAATAAAAGTTAATTTTATTGATTTAATCATTTTTTATACAACCAGTATCCACAGAGCACATCTAAGGTGCCACTTTGGGAGTTGGGCATCTCCCTTCCCTCCCAGAGCTTGTGTTTTCAGTGAGGTGAGAGGACACATAAAAAGCAAGCAAACAAACAAGCAAACATACAGTTGACCATAGTTTTAAAATTTTTTATTAGTGATAAATGCTAGAAAAGAAGCAAGTGTAGTGATGGACTAAAAGGACACCATGGAAAACTCTTCTTGAAGGTCAGGATCAGGGAAGCCTTCTCCAAAGCCGCACCATTGGAGCTGAGCCCTGGGCTGTCTTGGAAGCAATTCTGAGAGCACCGTCCCTGGCCAACTGGGGTCTCAAAGGTTGAATCAGAGCTTCCACTCCAGGGTGAAGCTGTGAGGAGCAGAGGAGGGAGTCTGATGCAGACCCAGCTTTGAGGTACAGTCTCAGCTCCCGGGAAGAGGCTGGAAATTTGCTTCTTGGGGTCTGAGACACAGAGGCGGGGGGGACTCCTGATAGCTAGCTGTGCTGTGGGGCAGGACTTCTCCTACAGAGGACCTGGACGCTTCAGATGCCTTTGTCACGATATCACCAGCTCTAACATCTGAATACACAGAGTGAGGAGAGGACTAATACTGAGGCTGAAAGGAGGGAGCTGAGTGGTGCAGAGAGTCACTAGGGAGGGGGGCAGAAGGGTGCAGAGCAAAATCAGGATGAAACATGTACATCTGACAGAGCGTCACACCATACCTCATACCTATGAGTTACAGATGCTGTGCTGAGTAAAAAGTTAAATTATAATATTAGAAAGAATAAAAGGAAAAAATGAGAAAAGGAATTGAAAAGGAAAGGGAGAACATGAAGGAAAAAGGGAGGAAAAGAGGAGGAAGGGAGAGGGTAGAGAAGAGAGAAGGAAAAGGAGAAAAAGAGGAAGAAGAAAGAAAGAGGAGGAAAAAGAGCAGATGAAAGAAGAGGAAGAGGTGAAAGAGGAAAAGAAAAGAAATAGGCTAGAAGAAGATGGTGAGAGCAGCCATCGCGGGACTGGGTTGTTTTCGGTTTTCAGATCATGTCTGGGCGTCACATCTGTACAGCTCAGACTTACCACCCCCCTGCGGGGAGGGCGAGGCCTCACTCTGGTCAGAATCCCATCTTCTTTCCCCAGCACTTAAGCCTGGGGATGAGCGGGATCCTTCCCTGGAATCCTTGTTCTGACAGGAAGTTTGTCTCAGCACAAAGTGCATCCATTAGCCCCTCACACCTGGGGACACCTGGGCGGCCCCCCTGGCTCTGCTTACCCTCCACTCCCAGATGCTGGGAACTTGGCCCAAGGGCGTGTAAAACTGCACCTCCCACACAGAGACACTGTAGCCACTCAGCAGGCCCCTATGGCCTTTGCTGGAGGGTACAGTGGACCTGGAGACGGGACCCAGCCTGTAAAATGCAAAACCTGGACAAGGCATTGGTCAGTCATATTAGCCTGTGTCATCTGAGTAACAGAACGGTATTGACAGCCTTTCGTTCTTCGGTTAATAAAATCAATTGACTCTTTTAATGGAAAGAAAATAAATAGGATGAGATTGAACCTTATTATAGTGTTGATATAGTTTCAATCCTTAACTTTGATATGATATGTGAAGCAAATTAAGTTGTGAATAGAAGAGAGATTGGGAAGCAATAAAAAATTTATTATGAAAATTTAACAGAGTGCAGCAGAGAAGAATGTCTTCAGCCAGAACAATGGCCCCAATAGTAAATGTGTATTAATTGGAATCTTCAAGATTCAAGATTTATATTTTAAAATAATAACTGCATAAAGCATGATAGATTTTAAAAAATGCTATGCTGATGTAAATTTGTAACTTTGAATATACAAAAAGGTAATGAGTTCCAGTAAAAATGTAATAGTGATTATATGTGAAATACTGAAACAGAAAAATGACATAAAAATACCAAAATGATTTTTAAAAAAATAATCAGTACCCATTGCCCCACCCCCTAATACGTCTGTTTCTACTTTCTGAAGTTCTTTTCAACTCCATGTAAGTCTACTTGCAAACTGTAATTATAAATATGATTTTAAGCCCTTTTATGTGTCCATCCTTCACTCGTCTGTCTTCAACGTCATAACAAACACCACGCCCATCACCCATCAGCCCCGGCGGCTGTCGTCTGACAGCTGCTGCTCCGACAGAATTTGAGGGTCAGAATTACCCTCAAATGATGAAAAGAAAATGTTCCTTCGCTTTTTAGTGCTCATCAGAATGACATTTTTCCTTTTTTGTGTGTAATTCTTTGATTAATCTCTGCTTCTTCCCTCAAACTGGACGTTTCTTAACACATCGCTGGTGCTCTCTGCTACACCTCTTATCCAGAATAAGAGCTCATTAACCTTGCTTACCTGCCTGGCTCGAGGTTCCTCCGTATCTCATCACGCTGTGTCGCCACCCTTCGGACATCACCCCGCCATATCGTAGCTATACACCAACGCGCTCCAGTAAGTTTTTAAAATAAAATCCAGTACGACCAACATGTTTAGACGCCTAAACATTTCATCAGTACAAGTTTCCCGTGCATGGATTTACATCACCCCTCTTAGGGAGTAGGTAAGCCTACCTAGCACAGCTTCTTTTTTGAGCCTTATCCCCCATCGCCCTCCTTCCTTCTTCAAATCCCTTTTCTTCATTTTCTTCCTTTGTATTCTTATGTTTGGCTCATGGTGGTGACATAGAATGTTTTTATTCATTGTGGGTAGTTGGCACACATCAGTGAGACACTCTAAACCCTTTTGTTTCTCTTTTCTCTCCGCTCTCCTCACGCGGTCTCCTGGACCTTCCCTATCTACAGATCTCTCTCCTTTCCTTCTATCTATCTTTTATTTTGCCTATTCTTTGTACTTTGCCTAACTGATATGAGAAATACTGTATGATGTTTAAGCTTGTGTGTTTCATTTATTTCACTTGTTATATTTCCCAGAACTATCATTTTCCAACAAATGTCTTAAATTTATCCTTTTTTCCAGACCATAGTATCTTTTTAAAAATTTAATTTATTTCTTTAAAATGGGAAGTGACTAGTCGATGATTATAAACACGTTTATGACCTTTATTGAATCTCACTGTATTATATTCCAGAAGAGTTACAGCCACTTTTAAATAATAAATATATAATAATTAATAATATATATATAATATATAGATATTAAATAGTGAAACCTAGTCACTTATGAACATAAATAAATATATAATTGCATGATTAGCTTAAAATATTTAAAATTACAGAGAAATACTCAAAGATAAATATCATTTATCTTTCCTTCTAATCTTCTGACCCCTAGAATTTATGTGGCTTAAAACCCGGCTCTCATTCCTTCCATTAGCATCCCATGGTGTAGATTAAGCATCCTGAATCTGAACATGTAAAGTCTATAATCAATCAGAATCCAAACTTTTTCTAACACCTGTATGATACTCACATGTTTTAATTTTGGGATATTTCAGATTTCAAAGCTCTGAGGGATGCTCCTATAAAGTTTAGACAAATATACCCTGAAAAATTGCAGAAATCTGAAACCCTTGTGGCCTTAAAGATCTGGGCAAGGGACTCCCATTCTACAGTCAGGTTAAGTTTTCCCACCGCTCTGTAATCAGAGCTGTGTGCTTGGACATTGCGTGGATGGAGCAGAAGCACTGTTCTGTGGGGGGTGAAGCCCACTTTCCACCCTTCCTGTTATATCCACAGCAATAGGCAGACCTCATGCACACCGTGAATTCCCATTTTCAGGTTACTGTGAGCACTGAATTAGTGGACAGTGAATGATTCTTCTTAGGGGAGAAGCTGGAATAGTTTCCCGCAGACCTCTGGGCATGTTTTCATCTCCTGATCAATATAGAGTTGTGTTTTTTGTGTTTCTGGTTAGACACCTTCTTCAACATATAGTAGGTAAATACACACTGAACTCACAGCCAACGTCACTAACTCGGGCTGGAAGGAAGCTTATCTAACTCAGGGGTCCCCTTCCAAGGCCCGAGCACTTAGGATCACAAGCAGCGCTTCAGACTGTGCCATGTTAAGCAATGGAGTCACCAACAAAACACATAAAATTGTTTAAAAGTGGCTCTGAGCAGCTACAAGGGACATAGTGCACAATCCAAGCACTGAAGCAAGGAGGCCGAGTGTTGCTTTGTTGCACCTTACCTGAGGATCAGCATCTCCGGAGACTAAGTTTGTGCTGCCCTTTGTGTCTGCAAGTGGCCAGGGAGGCACCTCCAATGCGGCTCTGGGTGTGGTTTCACAGGTCAGTGAGTTTGCAGAGGTGGGATCAGGAAATACTGAAGGTGACTGTGCATCTTTGGGAACGTGGCTACGCACATCCTTGGGACACAGAAGGTGAACTCATCGAACCACTATATGGGGAAGGTAGTCCAGCCTGGGACATTTTTTTTTCTAGAAAAGTAGACGTCAGCAGAGCCGGACTGGGAGTGGGCGCTTTGCCATGACTTCTGAGTCTTCATGAATGCGGTCCTTTAGCTCAGGGTCTCACGAGAACCATGATTCCTGCCCAGTTGCTTCTGACTCAGTCATCCCCACACCGGTCCCTCCCCTACTCTAGCCTCTCTTTTCTCACTGTAAGTGGGTTCATCTCAAACGCAGCCTCAGTGTTGTGCGGTGGAATATCAGCTCAGTGTGTGTAAAGCCCGTGACGGTGGCCCTGAGAGTGCCCTTGGGGAAAGTGGTTTCTAAGGTGTTCTTAGGAAATCCCTGTACTTGGCCATCTGAGACAGTCCAGGAGGTTCAACAGTGATGTTTTATTTTATTGTCCAGGATCTCTGGCCACCTGAG
This sequence comes from Petromus typicus, assembly GCA_004026965.1. Taxonomy (NCBI): domain Eukaryota; kingdom Metazoa; phylum Chordata; class Mammalia; order Rodentia; family Petromuridae; genus Petromus; species Petromus typicus. The sequence continues at coordinate 55,772 of PVIR01004550.1, forward strand.
AAAGGACAAAAATACACAACCAAGATCGAAGGTTGCTCAAAGTTCTCCATTTGGTTCAAGGTCAGTGTCTTTATCTATGGGCTTTGGTTTGGAGGTCTTCTGTTTCGGCTCTGCTGGGGTAATTTACCTTTTTTGTCCTCAGGAATATGGTACCTAAAGCCAAGTAAAAACCATCATTGAAATGCAAGGGTAAGCCCACTTGGAGTTGTGTTGATCTTAGTGTGAAGTCCTAGTTCTCTTATTTTCAAGGTTAATCACATGATCCTGCTGAGACTCAGTTTCATCTGGAAAATGGGCAAGATTACACGTAACCTAAATGTTTGGCATGGACGTTTTTCAGGCTGCTTCTAAAGGGCTTCATCTGATGGCTAGCGCCGCACAGGTGCTGTGTAACTGCAGCTCTTGTGAAACCGTGTGTGCACTGTGTGTTAGTAAAGGGCACTCTTGATTTGTGCTTATACACCTCCCTGTAGCTTTCCTGCATTTCAGGTCACATCTTCTGTTTTGCTTCTTCTTTTTCAATCTTTTCTCATGACAGAAAAAAAAAAGAATGGGGCTCACTGTATCACCGGACACAGTGCTCAGTTGGAATCCAACCCTGCAGTAAGGATCACTGGGATGTAAGGGAAGGCAGGTATCAACTTCCACACTTGAAATCTATTTAAAAAATCCTGTGGGAAGCAAGACTTTAATAAAGCGATAATGGAGAGACAACAGAGAGTAACTGGAATTTCATAAAAAGAAAGGAACATGCCTAACAGTTTTTTTTCTCACTGTATGGCATAATTATTATAAATTCCTCCCCCAAACTTAGAATTTAAAACTCTATTTTAAATATTCCATTTAATGCTAGACTTTTTCCTTTTAAAAATAATTTCAAATTTAAATTAGACATAAATATATAAGTTAATTTAATATAAATACTTTGCAAATAATATACTTCTATGCATACTTACGTCTGTGAGGACTTACACTGTGCAGCCCGAACAGACATAAATATCTGTGTGAAGGTGGCTTCACCAGTCACCCTGACGTCGGATCCCCTCAGTAGGAAAGTAGTCATCTTGTTATTTATGTATATAGTTATGTTTATCCTTAAATGAAGCAGAATTACAAGTTTGAAAAAGGGAAGCAGAAAGGGAGGAAATGAAGACAGAGCAAGGGGAAGACAGATGTAAAGGGGGGAGCAGGAGGGACTGGGGGAAGAGGCAGCCACGCTGCAGCTCTGGGGGCCACACGCACCGCAGGCTCATCCACCGCTCGATGTTTGGAGCAGGGACCACGTCGCCTCGTAGCTATCCTCCAGGCCCTTCATCCTGCCACCCTTGACTCCTGACCACCTGCCCCTCCTTGGTGTTCTGCCGTGATGCCCCCGTAACTCAAGCGGCTCAGGGCAGAGGCACTTGTGCATGCTCAAGCACACACCTCCAGGCAGCCAAGTCGGAAAAGTGCGGGCCTGGCTGGTGCCAGTCTGCTGCAGTCCACACGCTGGTTCTGTCACTCCCGTCTCCAGGGCCTCGCAGAGTTACTCATCCAGTCTGTGACTCAGTTTACTCACTGGTGAAATGAGACCATAACAGCAGTCTCAGGATTATTGACCTCACCATACACTGTGTATAGGGTGCCTTATGTACAATGACACTTGAGCCCAAACAGGTGTCACATAGACACATTGTACCCTCTACTACCTCCTCTGTTCAGGGTGACCAGTTACTGTTTGCCCAGGATTGAGGGGCTTCCAAGCACGCAGATCTCAGGTCCATTCAAGGCTCTGTATACAGCAAGCACTTAAGAATGTTTGTCTTCTGGGCAAAGAAGCTGCTTGGCAGCCTGGGCTAGTAGGTTAATGCTTCTGGAGCTGCCAATGAGTGGGCAAGCCGCTGCCCAAGGCCTTTGTGGAATGGGCATGGGTAGATCGGCAGGCAAGGCTGGGAGGGAAGAGAGACGAGGGTGGGTGGGGACTTGCAGCACTGACTCGGCGCCGAGTCCGGGCTCTGTCACAGCAGCTCCGCACCACAGCATAGCCCTGTCACCCCTGGCAGGGGCACAGGCACTCCTGCGCCCGCTCCGGTCCCTGCAGAGAAGCCATAAGCTGAGTCCCCAGCACAAGATGGCTTTGCTGTTCCCAGTGCTTTGTGGGCCAGAGGAGCTGCTTTCGGGGTGAAGCCTCCTAGTTTCCATGATCTCAGGCCAAGATTCTGCTAAGGCAAAATATGTGGTTAGGATGGTGCTGGCTCAGGTCCACTGGACAGTAAGGAAATGCACGTTACAGTGGCTTTCCCTGTGATTGCCCTTCCGCTCACTGACTCTCCTTCACCACGCGCTGTCCCTGACGGGCCTTCTGTACCCATTAACACAGGTGCCTTGGCGGTCACCCGGGTGACACGCGTTGTTATCTGTGCTGAGAACACTGCACAGCTGAGGCTTCGGGAGATCCTAGAACCGGGCAGGACTGAGCTTTGGTTCTGAAAGGGTGCTGAGCCCCTTTCTCATCTCCCCAGCCACTCAACAGATCCCTTTTTGTTGAGAAAATGGGGTGAGCTGAAGGGATGCTGGGCTCAGAGTCCGCAGGAGCACAAAGGCAGCTAAAGGAATTGTGTGGGCTCTCAGGCCCGTCCACGTGTTTCTGCCTCGGTTTCCTCCTGTGCTGACTTGGGGATCATCGGCATTTCATTCTCCTTTCACTTTTCAGACCCCTCTGAGGAGTCCTGGCAGGACTTTTATGCTCCTCTGAGGCATTTGCCAAGTTCACTTTCTGACTTGCATGCATTTGCCCTCTTGTCAATTCAGGCTTTCAAATATATTTAAATTAATCCATGTGACTGTTCTTTATACAAAATAAATCCGGTAACATTGTCTGTTTACAAAAAATAGTCTTATGAAATCTGGAGCCCTTCCGCTGGCTCCCTGTCACCTCTAATTAGGCCTTGCGGGTTCTTGGATTTCTGAAGCCTTAGCACTGTCTCCTCTGGGCTCTTCCCTGAGTCGGGGACTCTTGCACCCTTCCCCTCTGGGACCCTCTTCTTCATCCTTCTTTTCTTCTAGTGTCGGAGGAAGGAGTCAGCACTGGTTCCCTCTGACCTGAGCTATCAGCATTGCAGAAATGCATTAACTCAAACCAGCTCTCCTCATGCTTATTTGCTAGGGTTTTGGAGAAGAACACAAAGGAGATTTGGTGGGGGGCATGCTGGTAAGAATGAATACTGTGAGCCAGGGGCAGTGGTGCACATCTGCAATCCCAGCAACTGCAGAGGCTGGAGCAGGAGGGTCACAAGTTTGAGGCCAGTCTAGGCAACTTAGTGGGTCCTCGTCTCCAAAGAAAAAGGGGTGGGATGTAGCTGAGGGGTGAAGTGCTTGCCTCGGTTCGCTCTTGGAGTCTTCAGAGGAAAAAGAAGCAAGAATTCCCAGGCCCATTCCCCAACACTGATTCTTCAACAGTGGATCTCACACTGTAGGTGACTGATTTGGATAGTCTTGATCCACTCTTTGGAACTGCACATGCATAAAATTACATTTTTATTTCTATCCTCTGCCCCTGTCTACCTGCCAACCACCCCACAAAGTTCAAGAGCTCTGAGAAAGAAGGAAACAGTTGAACTCCTAAGATCCTCCAAACGTGATCAAAGTTCTGAGGCACAACAGTTGCTCAGTCAACTTGTGCTGACTCAACTCCTTTGGTTATTTTGTTTACAAGTTAGTACCTTCTGTGTTCCTGAAATTATTTTAGGCACCTAGGAGGGGGAGGGGAAAGTGAAAGGGACAAAATCGCTGCTCTGTGGATGAAGCAATGGTTCAATCATTCATGAAGATGAGAGAGGCTGAGTTGGTGAGTTGTGATGACCTCGTGTGGGGATCTACTCTTTGCTGGTCCTGCAGTGTCTGCACAGACACTGGACTAGTAAATGCCACTGTGAACAGATGAATAGTGTGAGAGAATGCTCGGCCTCTTTTTACACAGTAAGAAAACTGAAAATCAGAAAGGTTGCGGCTGGTTGGTGTCACCCAGCCTCTCACCTGCAGAACTGGGTTCTGAGATATCCTGTTCTGTTCCCAGCGTCAAGCTCTGGTGGTTTCTCCTGGGTACATTTGTTGCCATTCTGCACCCTTCACCTTGACCTTGCCTGGCAAAGCTGGTGGACAGAGACATGAGCCAGGGCCCTGGGGTGTCAAGTGAAGGTTAAGGGGAATGGCCTCCCTCTGGCCTGTGGAGATCCCCTGGCACCTAGATGTCACCAAGTAATGGAGATGAGCATCTGTTGCTTCACGAAAGGAAGCCTGAGCCTTCTTCAGGCCTTCGTGGGGGAGGTTGAGAGCAAAGAAGCCTGAAATGACTTCACGCATGTTGCCGCAAAAACTCCAGATTAATAGTAACCCTTGAACACAGCGAAGCATCTGATTTGAGCTTTTCCATCAACAAGCCCAGCTAACTCCGAGGAAACTATTAACATACAAATAGACAGGCTTCCCATTAAAACAGCAGTAGCAGACGGTCCTGGAAAAGACCTCTTCACGCAGAAAGCAATTATGCTAGGAAATCGGGCCCAATTCAGCCCATTTGCAGCAAGCTTGGAAAATCAAAATGTAACCACTCATAATCGTGAAGGCAGCCTCATTGTCAGGGCTGGGGGAGGCGAAGTAGGATGCTTCTCTATTTTATCAGCATTATTATTTTATTTTAAAGAATCCAATTCAATCAGCGCCAAATCTTAGCTGCCTGGGAACCTCTGCCCAAAGGGCTACAGATACACATTCACAAACCAATGGAACAAAACGTCAAATGGCCCATGTATAGATAAATAAGTTTGGGGTTAGTTTTGCAAAGGTGAATACTGTTTCCAGCTGAGAAGCCCACTCAGACTGAGAACTTCTCAGTAAGTAAACACATCTTGTGAAGATCGGTGCCTATTGAATGTGGTTTGCATTTGCCCTGGAATATGTGTCACCCCCACTTATGGGCACAGTGGCATCTAGAGAGGAGAGGTAGATCTGAAACAAGAAAGGTTGTATCACCCAGGAAAATGCAAACATGTTCTCAATGGCCAGGGAGAGAATGATGGAAGAAAAGCTAAGGATGTGGCCGTGGTTGGATATGTCTCTTGAAAAGCATGTGCTGAGGACTCCATCCTCACAGCTGCAGTGCCAGGAGGTGGAGCCCAATGGGAAAGATTAGGGATATGAAGTTTCCTTCCTTATGAAAGAATTCATCATGCCAGGTATAAACTGGCTTCAATTATGAAGCCAATGCCTTTCATGACAGATTTGAAGTTAAAGAAATCAGAATTCATGTCCTTTCTTTGCTATTTGTATGAGGAGCCACTGGAAATTTACTTCACATCTCTGAGACATGGTACCTTATTGTGAACCAGGGAGGGGAGTGGGACTTACTTCATAGGGTTTTGCAACTAATTGTACAGCCACTGAGATTCATAAGGACCCATTTAGATGATACAAATAAGACACTTAGCACAGGGCCTGGTAACTATTAAAGATTCCAATAACTATTGCTACTATCATTAATAATAAATACCTAATTCCTCATACTAGCTTATAGGAAGTTCCCGTAATACAAAGAATTATCTTCACTGAACTTAATCTGTTAAATAGCAATTGAATTACAATTGTTGTAACAATTGAATATTCTTAAAATCCTCATGGACTTCTGGCATCAGAAGTACCTGAGGTGTTTTTTAAAAAAATACGGATTCCTAAAAACAATCTCAGTTGGTAACTTTGGAATGGGACAGGAGTCGATAAGATTGGAAACAGAGTTTTAAAGGTGCTTTCTCAGCCTGATTCTGGTGTTCAGGAAACTCTAGAATTATTGTAGAAGGAAGGAACCTCAGGTCAGAACTGCAGAGCCTGACATTTACTAGTCCAGTCCAGTTAGCCTTTGCAATTCCCAGTTCTCATTCTTTAGAAGACATATAAGTCTGCCTCCCCTAGCTCACAAACTGATTGTACAGATCGACTGAGGTAATTAAAGCATTAGCTGACTTCTACCTGTGTGTACACAGGTAACAAAGTGATTATTTCCATTTTATCTCACTGCAACTCAAGGTGATGAAGTCATTCTTCCTTGTTGATGGAGATGGCAGTAGAGATAGCTTCGGTCACATTTCTTGTTGAGGACACAACATGGTAGACTCGGGGCACAAGGCAGGGTCCTGTGAGTCTGACGTGCCTTTTTCCCGGGTCCCATGTGAAGAAAAACCGAGATGCCCTGGCAGTGTGTAGAGCGCACTGGAGCACATATGCAGCACTTAGCTCTGATGTGACCTTGGTGGTACTCACCTGCCTGGAGGAAAGAACTAAGGTAGAGATTATATTCTAATTGCTTAGGTCACGATTATACATGTTAAGAGAAATAATTATTTTAAAATAAAAACTGTGATGTCATTGAAAATACATTTCTATAGCAAAGAGCGTTGGAGAAAGTGTTTGTCTTGGTGTGTCAAAAATTTTTAATTTATGCACCATGAAACACACTCATCTTAAATTACGAATTGGATTAACTTCATTAATTTTTTTGCTGGATAATTGTTTTGTTTATTTCACATAGGCTTATGGAAAAGAAAAATATTTGGAAAATTACTGGTGTCCCTTGCATGCTATATAAATAAAGGAAAGGGCTTCAATTAGATAACTTATATTTCCATTAATAAAATTAAGTGTCTAGTCCTATTCTGTGTGATATGACTGGATGGGTTTTCACTGACTTTGGAGAGATGTCTAGGGTGGTCTGGCTTCAAATGTGAGACATGCTATGCATATCAATTAGAAATCTGGGTGCCGAGCACCCAGAGATGTTTTCGGATGGACATTCTTGGAGAGAGTCACGTATCCTCCCGAGAAACTGAGCCAAAAGGCCTTTTTGGTGGTCAGGGGAGAGAATGCATTAAACATCTTGAGCAGAGGACACACAAATGTGAGCATAAACCTGATGTCACAAGGTCAGTCACTGAACTGATTCGAGGTCCTGTGCTGACGTCAGGATCAGTCGCTCCCCACATGGAACTTTTGAGCTCCAGGTCCAGGTCTATACTTAACAAAATTGTCTTAGTTGGGCTCTCCCAAGAGTAGACCTGGAGACAAGGCATTGAGGGCAGTTATCTTATTTGAATGCATTGACTGGGGAATTGAATGTGTTTGATGGGGAAGTAGAGAGGCTATGTGAGGATGCAGCACAAGTGGGTGGACTGTTAGTGTGGACATTTGGGGCTCAATTCAGTCCAACCTGGACCTCTGTGAGCCTGGTAAACACTGTGAAGAGCTGATAGGTGTGCACGTGGCTGCTCTAAGCCTGTTTAGACTCTGGTTCTCGACTAGACCTGAAGTGGCCAGAGAAAACCCTCAAGTGGAGGATCAGAAATATTTGTGGGCAAAAGACTTCAGCTTGATTGGCCTCATGCAGTTTCCTGCAGCCCAGAAGGCTATGCCTTGGATATTCTTATATGTGATAATAACAGTGATGATACCAGAACTGGCAATACAGCAATAGCTGCTTTCTGTGTCTATCAGATGGAATTTGTATGTACCATCTAACCCACCCAACCTTCTGTGTCGGAGACATTGTGATTTCCATTATAGACAGGTGAAAGGAGAGTCAGGAGCTTTAGTCACTGGCCTACCATCATATAGTTTTAAAAGACAAGTCAGAATTTTAGCTTAGGTCTTTGCTTATAGTATATACCCTCTCCTTATACGAAGCAATAAGTACAGATTTACTTAAAGAATGAATTACATATACATGAAGGGTTCTATACTTTTGACATTTCAAGGTAGGGTCTTGGATGACTCATATCTTTTTTGAATGTTTTTTGTATCCCACCCTTCACCTACCCCTTTTGCCTTCATGCCAGGCTGAAGTATGAAATATGAAGACTCTTACTTCTAGATGCTCATCTTTGCATCTGCCATGTGAAAGTACAGCTCCAGGAAACTGACCTGGGAATTTAGGTGGAGTCAAGAAAACTCCTGCCTTCTGTCCTTGACTCGTGACATAAACGCGTTCTCCTTCAACCTTTACTGTACCTCGCTTAGCTTACTTAGCTGTACCATTTAGCTTTAAGCACTACCTAGCTATTCTCTGGGCTGGATGGAACACATAATTTCCAAGTTGAAACAGATATGCCGAGCGTCCAACACAGCTTGATCTATGTAGATAGAAATAATGAGATAAGGTACTTCCTGCCACAGGAAGTTTCTGCTACTACTCATCGTGGGTTCATGGTTGAAAGAAAAAACTGTTTAAAAAGGAAGTAGAAGAAAAAGGAGGAGGAAGAAGAGGAGGGAGAGAAGGAGGGGTGCGAAATTTTCTGAAAAGCTTCTTACACAATTAATCTGAAGCTCAGAAGTGGGTCTTTGGAAGGGTTGACACTGTGCAGAGAGATTCAGCTTTTAATCTTTAAGATTTTTGTCACCATCATTCTGGGTTCATTTACCTGAAGTCATAAGAAAAGTAGAGCTTGGGCTACTTGTGATTACTCAGGCAGTAAACTGCAAAACCACTTCTTTACTTATTCTCTCTCATTGTCCCCTGCCTGCCTACTCCGTAGATCCAAGAGGGAAATCAAGGCTGTTTTTCCTCCGTAAATGAATCGATGTTGAAATATTAGCTTCTATGTCTGAAGAACTCACTTCGAAGCTTGTTTGCCCAAGTCTATAGTTCAAATTAATTTCACCCTTCAGGGGTTTGTAGGCATGTTGACAGGTTCGATGACAAAAATGGGAGTTTTATTGGAAAGGGTGTTAGTCATGGGAGCAAAGGGCTCAGGGGATAATTTGGTAACAGGCTGTAGAGACTTTCTCCCTAGGTCATTGATTCAAGTCTAGAACCTGCTTGGTGGTGATTGAAAATCATTACCACTTGATGGTGCCAATAGGTGGCCAGTAACATCTTGGTCTCGATTTTCACAGCTCTTTCTACACAAAACAACCTTCATAACAGGAAAGAGCTCCCTATGTAAAAGCAAACACAGGGATTTAATTACGTTGTTTTTCTCCCTAGCTTGCTCTGATTATGAGTTTTTATAACTCAGATTATGAGTTTTATCAATTCTACAGATAACGGATCACCAAAAGATTTCGAAGCCTACATCTTAATAGATTGAAATCTGGTTAAAACCAAGGAACAAATAGAATATAAGGAGAACTAAAGGATGAAAAATTCCCGAGAATCTTTGTGTCAACACACTGCTTATAATTGAGTTAGAGTAACTCCATGTTTATATAAAAAGATCAAAAATACTTAAAAGGCCAGGACTGGCACCAGAAAAAATGTGGAGACAATCCCCAACTCAAGAGAGTGGAAGAAGAATTTGGCAGATTTCCATCCAAAGGACCCTTGAGTGACTTGCTAGAGGAAGAGCCATGAAGACCTCTGCTGGGGCTGGGATGGTTGGCGCCATATTAATTTCAGCACGGCCACTCTCAGCTGGAGCCCAATCCAGCGATCAGATCTCTGCAGGAGTCCACCCTTAATGTGAGCTGGGCCAAGATAATGAGAACTTGATTCTAGACAGGGGAATTTTCTTCTGTCAGTAGGCTTAAGCCAAAACCTTTAAAATTATTTTAATGTCATTTTTTCTTTTTAATAGGACATGTAAGTAGTAAGGAAATTATAGGCTTTAAAAAGTTTTTTGGGACTTTTCTTTTTCTTTTTGTAATTGCCTTTTAGAAGGTAAAAATTTTAATTTATTCTGAATGTTTTACTCTGATATGAGAAATGTGACCCAGGTTTCATATTCTGAAGCAAGTTCCTTACATTCTGCCTTTAAAACCACTGAAGACCACTGGTTTGAGCTTGATATGTGTCTTTCCCCTTGGACTAGAAAGGTCTGGAGTTTCTGAGAAGTGACAAGACTTATCCTTTGGAGTGTCTCGCTAGTACATAAAAGACAGGGGCATGAAGCCATGCAGAGGATGATTTCACAAGTAACATTACCACATGTCCGAGCAAACAAGAAGTGTTCTTTGCATCCTTTCATATGACAGTGCACTGGTTTTGGTACATGCTATTTGCCCTAGGTTTTGCTCTGTACCTGAGTAATTACAACCAGGCTATGTCTGCTTGTTGCTGATGGGCTTGGCGCAGGTCCCATGCAGATCAGCTGACAAGCCTCTCATCTCAACTCAGGCTGCAGAGGCAGCACTGGGCTGGGGATGCTTGTCCTGCCACACCATGGTGGGCAGCAGCTCCAGAAAGGTGAGCCGGACTCAGGGAGTCTCTCACAGCATAAGTGGGAACTGGCATGAGTCACCTTCCACTGGTCAAAGTGAGACAGATGAAAAGTACCAGCCTGCATCCATTCTCTGACAACTGGAGAGCTTAGATTTGGCTGGAAGCAGTGATGTCCCTCCCCATCACTGTTCACAGGTGGCAGAAATCAGGAAGGGACCTGGTCACATTATCCCCAACCGCAATAAACCATGATTAACACAGGTAGTCTTCCAGAAGATGCCTTAATTTTAGCCCCACTATTTTCACAGAATGGCAGCTGTCAGTCAAGGAGCCAGGTCGTCCCAGTGTTACCCTGAATTACCATCATGACAACTGAAGGTGTCCTGGATCATTACTCCTATTCTGGAAGGAAGGTGTTTACCTTGACAACATCAGACTTGAATGGATCCATGTAGCAAAATGGAATTTGGTCCAATTAGTAAGATTGAATCAAAGGTTTAAACTTATATCTCTTTGGACAAATCGCAAGCTCAAACATGGACCAAAAACAGCTCTACTGCTTCTATATCATTCCTCTCATCCTTTTGGGATTTGTCTGGGAGGGGATGGGAGGATGACTTCAATTTGAATAGAACAATGGAACTCTCTGCCTATTGGCAACTCCAGGGGCACACTGCCAAGCCCAAAGTGGGCTGGTGGACTGAGGGGTAGGGCATGTTTGTTGAATGTTAACACATTCTACCACAATCACACAAAATAAAACCCTCTGCTATAAAGTGATAGTATTTTAAGATTTTACATTATGTATTAATAGCTCTAACTGTAGAGCATTAATGGAACACTTATTTCAAGAATGTTCCAAGGGCTAGGGATGTAGCTCAGTAGTGGAACTCTTTCCTAGCATGCTCAAGGCCCTGGATGTGACGCCCAGTACTGAAATAGTATGTGTTAATCATGACACATTTATTATCCTATGTCAGCCTCATAGCAATCCTCCAGGGAAGCACTTGTGTGCAGGGTCTTGTGCTTTGCCATCACCTATGTGGAGAGAGTTGGTGTAGGTCTCATGCTCTCACACTCCAGCTCAAGCTCTTCTGGAGCACTTGACTCTGGGCCAATAATCAGAGCCAAGAGAGAAGCGCATCGGACCCCACATGCAGACCTGACCGCATGCAGTCAGCTGGTAACTGCACAATGCAGGTGTCATTGTCAGACAGTGAGGGAGGAATCTTGGAAATGCTGGGAGTGCATTTGGGCAGTTGTGGGCCTGAGGTGGTTGATCATGTTTGATAATCCCAACCTGAAGTCTGAAGTGAGATGAGATCACAGGTCAGTGAGGCTGACCTAATGTGTCTATTCTCCTGATTTAGAGAGAAGTAAGTAGGAAGAATTCTCCACTTAGTCATTGTCCTCTGCTTGTCATTGAGGCTGGAGATAGTTTCACTATCATGGTCGATCTGGTAATAATCATATAGAAACAAGTAGGAGTGGTCTGTTCCAACAAGAGAATTACAGAGGGGCATTCACTGATACCCACTATGGAGTTGGTAAGTTTTAAGCACCTGATGCGCTGTACTAAGCATAGAAATTTAAAAGTAAAAGTAAAAATTATTCTTCCTTCAGGGAGCTTAACCCTAGAGTGGAAGAAAGGCCTTCACTAGACAGGCACAACATTAGTGGGTGTAAAATTACATGTAAAATGTTTCTCAAAAAGAGAGGGACATCCCATGAGATGATATGACAAAGGTGAGGGCGAGGTCTCAAGAAGTGACAGAAATATGAAACCAGAGAGGGCTTTTCAGGGTGCATCTGTTCATGTGCACACACTCACATGGACATGGTGCCCACATGTGCATGAATGAGCAATGTGCATGGATCCATATGCAGACCCATGTCTTGGTTGACTGAGAGAAGAGAGTGTTCCAGATTGAAGAAGCACCCTGCATTTGGGCCCTTGGGTGGGAGCAGGGAGGAGGAGCGTGACAGCCCAGCAGGGCTAAGGGCAGGGCCGAGCCTGAGCTTCCTCCTGGGCTGTGCCTTTCCCTACCCACAGCATGCAGCTGCCTCTGTTACTCTCCTTTACCCGCAGCTGAGTTGAAAGAGCGCAGATGTCATCCCTGCCTATATCTTCCCTAGTGCCTGCTGCCTGTCTGTTTCCCATGGGAAGTACTCCTTAGGGTTGAGAGACCCAACTTTCAATATCCCTGAAGCCTTTGAGGTGCATCTGAAGAACTGGATCCCCATAGCAGGTTGGAAAATGCAGTAACATAATCAACAGTTTGCCTTTGGCAGGGGGGATCAGTCCTCACTTGTGGCGTCTGACCTGTATCACTGAGTCCTTGAGGTGCTACGTAGGGAAGAGACAGGGAGATGTCTAATCCAGCTATTTCACTGAGGAAAGCGCACCTTCCAGAGAAACACACAAGTGTGCCACAGTGCCATGCCCTTGGCAGTTGCTCTCAGAGGTAATGGACACTGAGAAGTGATCTCTTGCCCAGATGATGGGCTGGGATGCCAAAGAGAGCTTCCTGGAGAGAGGTGGGTTGAGAAACTCTTGGACAGTTAAGACTTCACCACAAGAAGGAGGGATCTCAATTTCTCTGTCAGAGGAAGAGTAAGTGGTAAGTCAGGGGCACCTACAGACAACAAATCTATCCCTCAGCCACACAGAATAGATTGCGTTAGGGTAGGAAGAGATTCAGCCGCAGAGCAACACTTCACCTGGACAAAGTGCATTGGTTTGGCCTTCTCCCAGCTCAGTCTGCAGCATGTTTACATGTAACTGTGTTTTCTGCTCCCATATGACTTCCGTGTGGCCTCACCGAAGGGTCACTAGAGTCCTGACAGCCTCTTTGTGGATACTGCATGGCCTTTGCTCGGAGATGCATGGGTGGGTGATACTGTGGCACTTTTTCTTTTTGAGGAGCTGAAGTACTCTGAGCCCTAGAGGATTTGTACTTAGCACTTGGCACTGAGAGCTGCAAGGGGCCAAAGTTGAAGATTCCTCATTGTGAATCTCAGCTAAAAGACTTCATCACCCAGCGTCACCTTTTCTTCCTTTGATGATGCATGGGAAGACTTCTTTTCTACTGTGCATCTCATTTCCTTATGTGCAGATTAGAGGATTGTGGAGATTTTCTGTCTGATACACTTGGGACAGAGTAGGCATTAGAGCACCATGCATTTGTCCTTTCAAAATATCATTTCATTAAAAAGAATCATTGAGAATCTACAGTGCTACTACTCTTGTGTTAGAGGTTGGAAATGTATCATCTTTGCTCTTACAGGATGAATGGTGTCTAAAGAAAAGAAGAAATTCAGAAAATGATACACTAGTTAAATAATCACAGGTAAAAATGTGCGGTGAAGGGAAAACTTATGTTATAAGAGGAATAGATTTTCAGAACTTGGTCTGAAGGAGTGGGAGAATTTCCTAAGGAAATTGTGTTTAATTTTCTATCGATAATATTAATTACATTAGAAAAGTATAGAAAAAACATAATCATAATTGATGGAAAAAGAAAATTAAACTTCAAGTCATAATTTATTTTTTTTAAATCAATAAAGGCAAAAACAAGGCAGAAAATCAACCAATTATTCTAGTGGATCTAGAGATAGATATTTTTATACTAATAGTAATTGCCTGTCTTTTTTTCTTTCTTTGTGGTACTGGGGTTCAAACTCAGGCCTTTGTGCTTGGAGGTAGGCATGGAACCACTTGAGCTAACCCCCGGCCCAGTAATTACTTATCTAAAACCTAGAGCAAATGTTTTTTCTTGACAGTGAAACTCCAGTATCATCTCATTGAGATCAGGACTGAGAGGTTAACCCCCATCATTCTTTTTTGTTGACTTTTCCCTGGATACACTAATTATCCAACACTATAGGAAGTGAAAAATAAATAGCATAGATGATAACTATAAATTTATATAAGACAAATGGTTTTAGATAAATAAAAACTTAAGAGAAAATAGACCATACAATTTACAAGAGAGCTCGAATATATTGCTACCTGTAACTTCAATAATTAATAACGTTCCTATACACAAATAAATAGCATTATAATATTTTAGGGTATACGAGTCTTTTTTTTTTCTTTTTTGAGACAGGTCTTGCTTTTGTGGTTCAGGCTGGCTCTGAGCTCAGCCTCTAACTCACATCACAGCAATCCTCCTGTCTCTGCCTCCCGAGTGCTGGGATTACAGGTGTGAGCCACCACGCCTGGCACTGTGGTATGTGGTACTGGTTGCTGCTGGGGTGAGTCTCTACACCCAGTATTGTTACGTGGTGACTGGGGATCGAACCCAGGCCCTTGCACTTGCAACACAGGTGCCGGAACCACTGAGCTATATCCTCAGCCCAGGGTATACTAGTCTTAATAGCAAAAGCTAGTAGAGTTTAAGCTACTTGGGAAAACTAAAGTATCTGCAGAGATACATTAAAATGCTAAAAATAGATACAAGTTTGTTGAAGACTATAAAACAAAACTCAAATCAATGGAATGATATATCCTGTTCATGAAAAGAGTAAAATGTTATGATAAAAAATTCCTCAGATTATTCTATAAATTTAAGAAAAATTGAATATAATGTCTTAGGTTATCACAGGTGTAGACATTTTTTTTCCCAAAATTATTTGAAAAACTAAAATGCTGAGGAGACATTTTAAACCAAGTGAAAAGGAAGGATAGTTAAGTAAATCTTTGGAACACTGGGTATTCAAGTGGGGGAGGGCCATTAATTTAGAGTTACATTTCACATCATACCCAATAATGGCTTTTAGTCAGATTCAATATGCTCATCTGAAGTACAAAATTTAGCATTAGCTTTAAAAAATGGTGGACTAACTTTATGGTCTTGAAGTAGAAAAAGATTTCCTAAATCAGATATAAAAGGCAAAATTCTTCAGTGCAATCTTTAAGGAAAAGTAACATTTGAATAACTAATTTAAAAATTCACTTATAAAACTAAGTATTTTTATGATATATATCCAAATATACAAAGAATTATGGGATGTTAGTAGATTAAAGATATATAGCTCAACTGGGGGAATGAAAAACCAATTGATCAAAGAATTTCAGAGGACACCCCAATATTTAACATAATAATGCATATTATTTCCCGTAGGAGCTTAACAAGCTTTCCTGGTCATATAGTCAGCTTTGGGGTCACATTCTAGAGTCTCTGCTATTTCTTTGGTCTCTGTCACTTAGTCTCAGTGCTTTGATCTCTAAAACTGTGTTGTCCAGTGAGTACTCACTATTACATGCTGGATTTACATTCAAATTGAAGTAAAAATTATGCTCCTCCATCACACTAGTTACATGTGAAGTGCTCCAGGGGCTCAAGTTTCTAGTGGTTGCAATAGTGATGGACAGAGGGATAGAATATTTCCATGATTCTAGAAAGTTCTATTAGGCAGCCTTGCTGGAAGTGATTCGTGTTAGATCTTACCCTTATCATAGGTCTAGCCTCCTTGCATTCTTCTTTGTCTTAAAAAGTGCTTAGGCTCTTTATTATCCTCTCCCAAAAAATTTAGGGTAAGAAATATGCAAAACATAACTGAGAACCATGTGACAGACCACTCTATGGCAACTAAAAGAGATGCCACATATATATCAAGAATGGGTTGACCTGAACAAAATGTGAAGGAAGGTATAAATAGAAAATAGCAAAAGGCATAGGTATGGGTGCACAGGTGTGTGTGTGTGTGTGTGTGTGTGTGTGTGTGTGTGTGTGTGTGTGTGTGTGTGTGTGTAGAGCTACAGTTTAGGAAAACCTTAAAAATACATAAAACATTTCTATTTATTGTTTGTGAGTTGCAGTGATCGCTCATATTTATTAAGCATGTACTTCTTCCAGGCTCTGATTCTGACGATTTGCACGCCTTGGCATTTGAATATTGCACTCGAGATTGATTAGCTCTTGTCTTCCTTGTTTGACTAAGGCATAGTTAAGTGGCTTGCCCGAGAGTACCTGACTTTTTGGTGCATAGCCCGTACTCAAAGGCAGGAAGTCTGTTTCTAGTGTTGCGTCCATAACCACTGGGTGACCTTGGATTGAGACCAGAAGAAACTAAACATACAGGGGAATTCATCCAGAAACAGAGAAAGCGGGAATGAAATGGAGACCTTTACCTTCTGTACAGTGTGTGTGTGTGTGTGTGTGTGTGTGTGTGTGTGTGTGTGTGTGTAGGGGAGTAGCACATAAGAGATTCAGAGGAAAACATTAACAGCACTTAAATTAGTTTGGGGGGTAACATAGATATCTACCATTTTCTGTATGAGGACAAGAATGAATATTTATAAACAAACAAGATTAAAAATAATAGGGGAATGAATGAATGGATGCACAAAAGTTTCTCGATTTCTTCTGCTCTGTGATTTGCTGACATGCTCAGGGCAGCGAGTGTGGGGAAGTGGAGCTGGGGTGTCTGCAGGTGCTTTTTGAAGTCCCAAGGTGCCAGATAGGACCCACTTTGTGTCCCCGGTGGAACCACAGAATGGTCAGTAGTGCTTCCCGTGTCTGATGTGCTCAGACTGTCTTTCTTGGGCTTCATGGGAAGAAGTGACTGTGGCTTCAGAAGGACTGTGGCATGCACCGCGCACTGCCCAGGAGAACTGAGTCCCGCTCAGGTCACTTGTGGAGTGATAACCTAAAACTCAGCACTTTTAAGGTTTTATTTTTATTTTTAAGGTTTGCCTAAACTGTAGCTTTCCACTACTCCTTTTGCTATTTTCTATTTATACCTTCCTTCACATCCTAAAACTCTTGGCACCTCTTGGCCCCAGTGGCTTGTGTGTGGCTCACCTCCATGGCCCTTGGGAAGCCCTCTCGCCCTGTGCTTCCTGCTACATGACGGCTCTGGCCCTTAGGACATGTGCCCGTCACATGGTGCTCCCATGATAAAGCTGCTGTCCTGGGCTAGAGGTTCTGGCATGGTCTCCCTGGTGCTCGCTCGCGTGAGCAGCATCTTGCACAATTGCCACCCTGGGTGCCAGCAGGGGTGTGGCAAGGTGGGGCCCACTGGGCAGGTTTGGGGTTGCTTCACTGTGTGAACTCCGACACTTGCCAAGCCCCTGGGACCAGGGAGCTGAGTTTTTCAGGGCCAAGGGAGTGAATACAGGAGCCAGGAAGGGGGAGATGGCTGAATGAGCCAGGACTTGCACCTTGGGGTCTTTGTCTGCCCTGTGAGCCCTGGGGCACAGAGCCTGACCCATGATTGCAGTATAAAATGGCAGCTGGTAAGGTTTGGAGGAGGAGGACAAAACACTGAGTTTTAGGATGTCCTGCAATTGCAAAGCCTATGAACCTCGCTGAGAAGTGGGAGGCCTAGGGTCTTGGGTGGGGGCGGGGCTAAGGCACCTGTTCTTCATTCTTCCTTGGAGGTCACTTGCTCTCACGTACCGCTGTACCACCCCAAGGGCTGCTTGCAATTCAGAATGTCTGTGAGGGCTCTATAGGCTAACAGCAGAGACACAGTCTTGGGACAGACAGAAGTGACTGGCATATGACCTGAAGGTCATGTTTGCTCCAGGTCCTGGTGGCCTAAACCAAGAGCTTCCTGAGCTCCACTGTTTATCAGAATGAAACTTCACCACTTGGGGAATTTGTAGCCCCAGCACAAAAAGCCCACATCCACGTGATGAATCTCCCTCATTATATCTGTTGGGAGTAATGTCTCAGTTTATTTTGCAGTTCCTATAGCACTCTGCATACAGCACTGTCAAGCTAACCGTGCACCAACACGTATTCATTTTAAATCCATTTGCCAAAAGTGAAATTGCCAGACCCACATATGTGTTTTTAAAAATCACATTCACCTCAAAAGTAAATACATAATTAAAAATAAACTTAAGTCATCTGTAGGAAAATAGATTCACTTTGAGACCATGATGTTAAGTGAAATAAATCAGACACACAGACTTAAACATCACATGGTTTCTCTTATATAAAAACTCAAAACAAAACATACAGACCAAAATAAAAGATAGCTCATAGAAAATAGGCCAATAGATTTCTTTCTGCAGATGGGAGGGGGACCACGAGGTGGGGAAGGAAAGAAGGAGTTGAAAATAAGAACTAAGACATGCTATGTCCACAGACCAACTCCCCACGAGGATGTGAGCTTTATGTACTGCAAATGTACTAATATAAATTTGGAAAACAAAGACATAAAAAGTGATCAAATTGACACAGATACATGCTCTGTACACTGCAGACTGCAGAGGCCTCCACACTGACAGGCTGGGCCCTACTATAGTCTCTGATGGATCTTGGCTTTGTGAGCTTGAGCAAGTCCATCCTTCCCTCTAGATGCGCTTTTGCTCACTTTGGAAGGCGGTTTGGGCGGTGTTTAAACACCGTGCTGCTGGAATCAGCTTCCTGAAGTTGTGCCTGAATTCACAATTTACTCATGGCTTTGAGCCTCAGTTTTCCCAGCTAGAAGATGGTCACAGGGCTCCTTCCTCCCTCAGAAGGACGCTCGGAGGACTAAGTGAACAAAGAGAAAATCATGCAATGCAGAGACATCATTAATGCTGACCTAATGCGGAGTTACCAGAGTGACCACAAAGTGACCTCATGCTGGGGCCCACTGCCATGGTGTTTAAAGTGTATGCCCAGGGCCAGGGCCAGGGCCAGGGCCAGGGCCGGGGCCTGACTTGCACTGACTGGAGACGAGGGTGCTATGGCTGTGTTACTCTTACCGAGCAGGAGGTGGAGAAGCTAGGCACATGTGCAGCATGCCTGGATCCCCTTGTACTGTGATATCACCAGGCTCTGAGGATGTGGGGTGGAGACAGGACCTAGGCAGGTAGGCTGGGCACACAGATGTGGTTGCCCCGCCTAGGACTGCTCTGCTGATTGGCCTCCTCTGTCAAGCATTGCTCTGCCCAGTGTTCTTTGATCCCCTGCCAATCCTTGTGCAATGGGCTGAGGTGTGCCTGACTGCACGCCCGTCCTGACAGTCGTGCTGGCACCTGGCCAAGTGGGAATGGCTCAGGGGTGTGGATGGGCTAGGCCACCGAGTCTCCTGCCTAGGACAGTGACAGACATACATCACAGGGTAGAGGCTCCCTGGACCTGGACCTGTGCTCAGAGCCTCTGGTACCCACTGGAGATAGTGTGGGGTGTAGGGGGGCAGACCCCTGGTGCTGGGCTGGTGCACACGGGCAGGTCCTCACAGCCACCAAGAGCAACATCATATTACAGGGGATAAAAATTGAAAGCTAGGAGAGGCCAAGGATTTTCCCAAAATCCATACCGAGAGAAGGGAGGTTTCCAATCCCTGTATAGTTGGTCTGCCAAATTGGCACGGTGCAGGTATAGGGGGAATTCTTTGTGGTGGGCACACTCATAGGAAGTTGAACAGCAGCTCTGGCTTGAGCCTTGAGATGATAAAAGCATTTTCTCCTCCAGATGTGACAACAGATGTCACCAAGCATTGCCCAGTGGTGTCATCTGGGGATGAGGCCAGCCACTGTGAGGGCCACCCTGCTACCTGGTGTTATGAAGGAGAAAGGAGAGGCAGAAGATTTTCATTTTAGAAAGAAAAGGGCAAACACACTCGGTCTCTCCATTGACCTGATGTAGAGAAAGCACTTACTCAGGTCCAAATATAGACAACGGTCTGTGTTAACCATCTACACAAACTCTTGTATTTAGTGCCGACAACCAGCTATGGAGTAGGGTTTCTGTTTTTGTTTCCCTCTGTGCACAGAGGCAGAAACTGAGCCTGCCAGAGACTCATCCAGCCCAGGGCACCTGGCTACAAGCTACAGAGCTGTATCCACAACGGCTGGCCTAGACGTCCGCAAGGGAGGAGCCCTTCTCTTTCTCTTTCTCATCACTTTTACCATGTCCCTCTTCAACACAGAGCACAGCCCTGGGTGTGGGAGGAGTAGAGACCCTCCCAGGAGTGGGCCCCCCAGGCCCCAGGGTAGAGTCTCAGGCAAATGTGGCCGAGGGTTATGCCATGTGAGAGGGTTACACATTCAGAGCCTCACGACTGGTCCAGGAAGGGCAGGCAGTCAGAATCCAGCTCTGTTGCTGCTTGTGTGACCTTGAGCAAGTGATATGAGATTGTTTGAGCTTCCTTTTTATTTGCTAAATAATTGGGATAATAATACACACTCTGCAGAGTTGTTAGCATTTAATAAGAGAATGCATGAGGAGTAAGTACTCATCAATTGAGCTGTTACCTACCTCAAAGGATTGTTGGAGAAATATAAAAGGGACATAAAATAAAGAAACATAATAGATGCTTCATAAAAGGTAATTATTATTATTGTTACCAACTCCCTTTGCAACTGGTCATTCATTTTCTGAAAGCCATTCGAGATTGTATTCCTCCAGTAGAAGAATTGGATAACTGACGTCTTTGATAAACTAGCTTTTCACCTGGGGGTTCCGGTTGTCTGAAACTACCCAGGTTAGAATGACTGAAAATCAATTTTGATTTGACAGCTGTGGGGAAAACAAGGCACATGCACTAACTATTGAGCTACATAGCTGCTGGCTTCCCAGACCAAGTGAGAACCAGCGAAGGCCCCGCTGCCAGGTACAGGCTCCTGCTTCCTCTGCAGCGGCAGCAATCCTGTCACAGCTCCCAAGCCTGGCCTTTGCCCTGCTGCCCTGACCTTTCCCCTCCACCCTCTCCTTGTCTCTGCTTCCAGCCGTGTCCTTGTAAACCGCCCTGACCTGTCACCTTAAAGGTGCTCTCTGCCGCTCTGTAACTCAGTCCACAGCCGCTGGAGGTGGAATTGGCTGGGATTTGAGAGCTGTGGCTGAGGAAAGATGAAGAAAGTAAAAACAATGCCATCAACCCATCCCTGCTGCAGGGAGAGAGGCTGCTTATCCCTGTCTCTGGCCTCACCCCAGTCAAACTGCTATCTCTGAGCTCACATTGCTTTCCCAGCTGGAAAACTCTTCATGTCTGTTTGTCCAGCTTCTGAAAAGACACGCTGTCCTCTGCTGTATGCTAGTTGTAGGTCAGCCACCTTAATCTGAGCCTCCTGTAACCTCAGGAGAGGCCCTCTGCCTCACCAAGCCTTCATTTCCCCATCTGTCAAGAAGGGAGAAGAAATGAGCACTAGCATAAGATTCTTATGTCACTGCACAAGAATCACGCGGCCCATTGAAAAGCTGAGGGCTTTCCTAGCTAGCTATATGGCACCAGGGAGTCTGGGAAGACTGGACACATTCTAGAATGCTGTGAGTGTCTCTGGTGAGAGTAGGGCTGCGACACATGGCCTCATCCTCACATTCATGTGTCCATGTATTCTGACCCTCTTCCACTTGTCGGAGACAGAGGTTCACTTCTCACTCGTCACCTCAACACTGGACTGTCCTTCCTGACCCAGTGCCCAAATCGAGGAATCTGTCTGCTTAGAGGTCCTCCCTGTGGGTCATTTGAAATGACTTGTTATGAATAATTATTTTTCAAGAAATAGATGAATTTCATGGCTGCTTCCCCTGCAGCTTGCCACACGGAGTTGTCCCTATAAGAGGCAATAGTTCTTACACCATTACTTGTGCCCAAGGAAAGACATCTGCTTTGAGTCTCACTCTCCCTCTCTCTGTCAGTCCCTCCCTCTGTCTTCCACATTTTTATTGGGAACTTCCTCCCTGATTGAGAAGACATGAGTTTGAGCTGCTGTGACTACTCTGCCTATCTTTTAAAGTATAGTTGCATGAAGTTCCCATACATGACTTACCCATCTCTGAGGCCAGATCACTCTAACCATTCTCTCTTTGTTTGGGACCATTGGTCCACCCTGTGTAATGTGCACAAAATAAGGATAGGTTTACTTTTAGAGACAGGTGTCCTAATTGTGTCTCTGGCCTGGAAAAAGTACTGTACTAGACAATCTCAACTGTGCTCCAAGAAAGTATAGTTGCTACCACAAATTAATAATACCAGTTATCAGATAGAGAAATGAACTGTGTCCTGGGCATGATGCAAATGTCTTATTTACTCAACAGTATCTCCTCCCAGAGTTGGATGCTATGATCACCTCACTATGCAAAAAAAAAGACCCTGGGTTTGAATCATTTATACTTAAATGGACGTACCTTGAGGACATCCTTATAAGTGAAATAAATAGGTCACAGATGTGTAAATATCGTATCTTTTCTCTGGTATGAGAAAACAAAGCTATAAATGAGTTCTAGAATGTATGTTATATATTGTGAAATAGAAAACACTCAAAGCGTAATGGAGTGAAGGGGGGAAAATAATGA